>JBBPQN010000586.1:0-14132 GCA_038092575.1 Boletus subluridellus
GAGGTTTTGCACGGGGGGGGACCCAACGCATGGAATTGGGGTATGGGGGGGGGCAGTGGGGTGGGTGTTAACCTTATGGGCCTGACAGGTAGCACAATCCAAGGTGAAGCGTCACACAAAGGTGGTGAGGCTGGGCCACCAATAATCTCTTTGGAGGATGTTGATGGTGCAGAAATATCCACTGTGTCCCCTGGTTTCGCTTTCATGGATGGAGTGGACGAGATCCCACCAGGCTGGTTTAGGAACAAAGAGTTTATTTCTGTAATAGAGGTGGGGGTGATCATAGGTCCAGTCTGTCCAGGCCGCCTGTGGAAAGAGGGAGGATCCATTGGCAAGGGCTTTGACCGCATCGAGTACAAGTGGGTTGGTGGGGGGAGAGGACGCAATCTTTTCAGCTAGAGCTGTGTCAATTGATTGAACAAAAAGGTCAGGGGAGAGAAGGGTGACATCCTGATTATCATCGGTGGTGGTGACATCATTGCAGCAAGAGAGAGCATCCACAGGGCCCATCTGGGTACCAGGGAGGTGGTGGAAGGTCAGGTTGAAGTCCTATAGGAACATCAACCATCAGGCCTGTCAGCGAGATAATTTCCTGGGCTGTTTGAAGTAGGTCAGGTTCTTGTGATCCATAAGGATAGTGACCAGGTGAGAGGTGCCCAGGAGGTAGTGTCGCCACTCTTCGAGGGTGTGGATGATGGCGAGTAGCTCGTGGTCATAGATATCATAGTTTCTTTCAGCTGGGGAAAGGGTCTGGGAGAGGTATGCACAGGGGTGAAGGTCACCGTTGGTGTCTTTTTGCATAAGGATGGCTCCTGTAGCAGTGAGGGAGGCGTTGGTCATGACAAAGAAGGGAGAGAGAACGTTGAGGAGGTGTAAGACTGGGTGTTTGGTGAAAGCTTCCTTAATGGCAAGGAAGGCAGTTTGTTGGGGTTCTTCCCACTTCCAGGGGGTGTTCTTCTTTGTTAACTCGATAAGGGGGCGGGCCAGGGCGGAGAAGTCCAGGATAAACTTCCGATAGAAGTTACAGAACCTTACGAATGACCGGACCGCTTTAACAGAAGATGGGGGTTTCCAGTCGTTGATGGCACTCAGCTTAACTGGGTCCATTTTTACCTGCCCTTCTTGTACGATCATTCCTAAGTACTCCACCTCATCAACATTGAAGGAACACTTCTCGAGTTTGAGGAAGAGTTTATGTTCCTGTAGTCGTTGGAGGACTCGTTTCGTTCATTCTTCATGAATGGTGGGGGAGGAGGAGTGGATGAGGATGTTGTCCATGTAAATGATAAGCCATCCTTCAGCCATCATGTTGCCGAAGAGGTGATCCATGAGGGCCTGGAAGGTGGCAGGGGAATTGCATAGTCTGAAGAACATTACCATTGGTTTGAAGAGCCTGAAGGGGATGATGAAGGCAGCCTTCCATCAGTCTTCGGGTTTGATTAACACGTTGTTATACCCCCATTGGATGTCCATCTTTGTGAAGAGACAGGGCCCCTTTAGTTTGTCCATTAGGTCAGATATGAGGGGGAGGGGGTAGGCATTTTTAATGGTGTGCTCATTAAGGTACCGGTAGTCCTGGCAGGGATGGACTGATCCATCCTTCTTTGGGACAAAAAAGAAGGGGGAAGCCTGCAGTGATTTTGATGGGACTATCTTCCCAGACTTGACATGTTCGTCAATGAAGGCCCTACAGGCATCGAGTTCCTTCAGATTGAGAGGGTAGGCCTTAGCAACCTTTGGAGTGAAGCCCTCTTTGAGGTCAATGGCGTGATCAAAGGATTGAGAGGGGGGTAGCTCATCAATGACCTTCTTTTTGAATATGTCCTGGAAGGCGGAGTATTGCTGTGGAAGTTTCTTTTCTACCTTCTCAGCTTTCGAGGCGATCTCCATTGCAATGGTGGTTTTTGAAATGGATAGGGAGCAATCAAGCTGTTTCTTCCACATCTGGGCAATGCGAAGGTCTGGATCCATGTCTAGGTATCAGACAAGGTATTGCTGGGTGATTGCTTCCAGGGAGTCATGACAGGAAGTAGAGAGTCGATCTGGAATGGTGACCTGTTCGGTTGCCCAGTCGATAATGGAGTTGAGGTCCTTAAGCCAAGGGAGACCAAGGATGATGTTCTTGGACCCACAGTTGATGACCATCAGTTTTTGTTCTTCTTCAATCTCCCCTACTCGGAGAGTGAGGGACATCTGGTGTCAGATGATCCCTTCTTTGTTGGTGGTTCCATCCACATTTTGAGCCCTTAGTGGTTTAAGAAGTCGAGTAGTGGGAATATGATTCCTCAAGACAAAGTCTCGATCGATGAAGCATCCAGTTGCACCGCTGTCAATGAGAGCAGTAATGTCAACAATTTCTGCTCCTGCACGTGTATAGAGAGAGAGGGGGATTTGGATTGACTGTGCATGTGAATCTGATACAAATACAGGAGCTATGACAAGAGGAGGAGAAGACGTCGAAACTTCCCTCCGTTTTAAAAATCCTTAGCTGCTTCTATCTTAGCGGCTGCCACCGTTTCTCCTCCTTCCTCTGGTTGTTCTTTGTAGCAGGTTTTGAGTACTTGTAGGATCTCCTCCTTTGGAATATTCCATCCTCCAAGACTAGTGACGTAAGTCGTGACTAGGTCTGGGGTAGGAGTGGTGAAGGCAGTTCTAATCCTCTGGGGATTCCTAGGGGGGCATGGGGGTCCATTGTTGCTACAAGGAGGGTTGTTGCTGTGAGGGGGGCGAGGGTGGTTGGTGGTGCAACATCCCTTCTGGTGGCAGATGAAGCAGAGGTTATCCTTCATGTGACAGGCACACTTGACCAGAGCGAGGTGGATAGCATCCACATCCATGGCATTTGGGTCACAATGAGGGGTGGCACAAGTCTGGTGGGGTGGGGTCCATGTGGATGCAGGAATGAAAGCCCTTCCATGTTGGAGTCCATCTCTTCTCCTTGCCTGCCCAGCAAACTGAGAGGCTTTTTGAATCCAGCTGCCAATGGATTCGGGGACAATGGGCATCATTAGGATGGAGTTGGAGAGGTTACTGTCTAGGCCATTGATATACCACTCGATCAACACCTTCTGATCCGTGATCTCAGCTTTTCCAGTGAGAAGTTGGAACTGGAGGTTGTAATTGTCCAGTCCATCAGGGTCTCTGAGGTTCTGCCTCAACCTTCCCAAGTCGATTTGGGCCTTGGCTCCAACATTGTATGGGGTAAAGGCTTTAATGAAGCCTTCCATTACAGTGGTGAAGGACTTAGCATTGTGCCCTACTGTCTCATCTCCTATTTTCCGGTACCAACTGAAACAACCCTAAAGTGAGTACGAAGTGTACTTCAGGTCGTCACAGAATGTCAACTGCGGAGGAGAGTATAGATGAAGGAATCAGGCTCAGTCTTAAAGCTTCAGAGGAAACTCCAAGAGAACTAAACTGGAGGACATCCAGTGAAGTCTCGAGGTCTTATATAGATTCTACATATGTGTACATGTTTGTACCAGATCTACCGATACGACATATAGGAGTGACGGAGATTAAATGCATGAGGCATAACATGGGGCATCATAATGGAAGAGAAGCGAAGACATGATGCAACCACATGCGGTGGCAGAATGGAAGAGCGGAAATGAAAAGAAGACGTGCACAGCACGGAGATGAACATGAGAAACAATATAACTATAAATGGTTAAATGCGTCCGATAGGATCTAGGATCCAGAGTGCATCGCGAAGGCTGACTGCTGAGCATGCTTCAAGAAGAGAAACGTGTCATGTGACACATCACGTGATCTAGTCACGTGACTTTGAAGATGGAAAAATATGTTAAAGTGCGAAAGGAAGAAGGAAACATAGACGGTGTAGAAGCGAACCGTAACACCAACCCTTGGAAAAGTCCTTCCCTTGGCCTTTGCTTATCTTGGCAAGGAGGGTAAGGGTCTTGGCTTGATCATTGTAGAAGCAAGTGTTCATTTGAAAGTAGGCCTTCATGGCCAGTAGCCATCATGGTGCATCATCTGGGTGACAGGAGAAATCATCTGGCAGACCTGCCTTAATCTCTGACTTGTGTTCATTGACGTCCATGGGGATAGGGGATTCTAGTGGAGATTCTGCTCATTCTTCAGTGGTTGCACTTCATGGTGATAGAGGTGCAACTGGAGGAATAGTTGGCTGTGAACAATGAAGATCTGTTTGCAATGTGGATGAAGATTGAATGGGAGTGGTTGGGGAGGAAGGGCAGGGGGTGGCAGAGTTTCTGGTCCAGAAGTCGGGGTCGTCATAGTGATAGTTGGTGGGTTTGGTAGTCAGAGGAGGTACTGTTATTTCAATGTCTTCTTGCTCCTGCACAGGGGAGGGAGCTTGGATTCCTCTTCACCACGAAATGGTGGTGGAAAGGACCTCATGCTAAATAGCAGAGGTAAGCTGGATGATCTAGTTCTTTTGTTACACTGATGTGTAGAACCTAGTCAAAGCACACACTCAAGTGTAGTGTGAAGACACTTAAGAAACTCAGGGGTCTCGCTATGACTAATCCTTAGACTAATCACTTGCGGAATGACCAGGCTCTAAGCAATAGATTGCATAGAACTAGATACCAAACTAGTGTACAAAGGCGAAGTATTTATACTACTAGGAATGGCACACAGACCAGCTAAATAAGAGTGTGCACAGACCATCTGGGTTGAGGGGAACACAAGGCAGTACAAGAGAACTGCCTAGAAAGGGTTACTCGTTCATATCAAGAAGGTCATTTGTAAAAGTGGCATATTGCATGGTCAATGCCATAAGGGCGAAGCCCTCTCACATATGTGAAGATGAATGGGTGAGAGCGTAGTTAGAAGGATAAAAAGGAAAGAAATCCGTAACAAGAAGGAGAATGATGATGAGAAGAAAGAAGTGGAAATTAATAAGGCATGTGTGCAACATGTTTGTCTAGACCATAGGTCACATGTAGTTTCCCATGGTCACATGCACATCATGTGACTTCCAAGTCTGAAGGATGTAAAGTACATGCACAAGAGCACTAAGTTAAAAAGTTTGAAAATATTGTATATCATAACAGTAGTATTAGTTGAGAATCCATTATTAAAAGAAGAGAAGTCATATGTTGCATTCATTGTGAATGAGAGTGTTGAGAGTAATGATTCAGAGGACGCATCACTGGGACATAGGGGATGTACAGTTTAAGTAACCCCGACTTGGCTAAGTCTGGGTGTGCTAATGTTCGCTTGAGTTAGGTTAGGTTAGCGACATAAGGTTATGACTGATCCAATTGCCAAGCTCCTCATGCCAAAAGCACCCCAGATCCACATATCTGGAAACACCATATTGTTAGATATTGAGGATGTTGTTTCTGGCTGGGAAACATACATGTTTTCTCTGGATACTGTCCACCTCAGAGAAAAGGTAAGCACCTTTTCCTCATTTCACCATTGGCTTCACTTGCTCCAGAAAATTGTACTGCAAATCAAGCATTGCACTGTGGATAGTAATTTCATGTAAGTGCTTGATAATTCTAACTACAAAACAATGTATTGATTGTATCCCAGAGAAGGACAAATGGAAAACATGATCACATCTAACAAGATGCTTCTCAATGTGGCATCATAAGTACTGTCATTTTGTTCAATCCTCTTTCTACTGATATAATCTACAGACAAATGGACAGTTGCAAAGCACTTACTATACCTATCAAAGATCCTGGTATCCTTCTCAAGGTTGAACTACCTGACCCAGTCAAACTAGAGGACAAAGAGATATCCTGTGATGTCACAGGTGACTATATTTGGTACATTGGTCAGTGTAAATAAGATGTATATAACTATGCTGATTATAGTTGCCCCATTATCCCATGTCATCTGCTCATTCATGCCAACATATCCAGCCACAATCCCTACCCTTCAAGATATTTAATTCGTACTTTCAACATATCCTTCCTTTCCCTCAAAATTTCTGAGAAAAGAATATTGTTGGAGGAGTATAAAGAGAGATTGAGAAAGCATCTGTGGTTGATATGGGTGCTCTAAGTTCTTTTTTGTTACATCGCTGTCATTATTATCTTGCTGTTGTGTTCTGCTGCCATTCTCCATCATACTTAGTTGTTATGCTGTTATCCAAGTATTTCATTGTCATAAAACCATGCCATTCGACATAACAAATGTAAGACATATATTTCAGATACAAAAAAAACATATGCATGAATCTACTCAAGATCTGCATGATTGCCCTCTTCATCCTCATCATCACCTGCTTCTGAGTACACACTGTAAGGTACTCCGAGATCTGAGATATCCAAACCTGGTTTTTCCATCATACAAAAGAAATGGGCTTCGACTCCATTTGGCAATGTGAGTGTATGAGGGATCATTGCAATGACACTGCAGATGGATTTGATGTCACAAATGAAGAGGTCATCAAGTAAGAGGGACGCTGCAAGAACTTGTGAAGACAGGCATAGAAGGTCGGTGTCTGGTTCTGAATACAGTTTGAGTATGGTGACATCTGCAAAGGATCAGTCTTTCTGAGCATGGGGTGTGGATTGAATAGCCAGTTGAGTGAAGTACTGAACTTCTTCAACTTGAACTTTGTGGCTGTTGAGAAACTGTATGAAGAATGCATGAATAGAGTTTTATCAGTGAGATTGGTATGAGACACCAATGTACCTTAACATTGCAGGAAACTCATAAGTTGTCCTTTGATTTGAGTATCTCCCTCCAGGCAGAATGAGCAATTTGTTCATTTGGAAGAAGCAGTTGTGCCCATTTATCAAAGTGAGAAATGTCTTGAGTGATGTGTAAGTAGTTTCATAAAAGTTGCATGAGTGCATTGTCAAGGGAGACAGGATACTTGGACTGTTTATGAAGGAGCACATAGCCATCACTGAGGTCAATGAAGCCACAGGGAAGTGCTTTGAGAGGGGAGTCAAGTTCTGGCATGGTAGAGAGCAAGGCATTGATTTGGGAGTGGTGAACACCTTCTCAAGCAAGATTGGCGTATGGTTTGGATGGTTGATGGATTTGTTGATCCAAGTTGCTGATAGTTCATTCCATGGTCCATTGCATATAACAGATGGGAGGCCCTTTTTGAAAGGCCTCAGGGATGAGATGAATGATCTGTGTTACACTAATGTGTAGAACTTAGTCAAAGCACACACTCAAGTGTAGTGTGAAGACACTTAGAAGTCCTGGGGTCTCGCTATGACTAATCAAAAGACTAATCACTTGCAGGATGACCAAGCTCTAGCAAGTATATTGCATAGAACTAGATGTGGGACTAGTGTACAAAGGCAAAGTATTTATACTATGGAGATTCATGCACAGACCAGGCTAGCATGGACCATCTGGGTAAAGGGGAAAACAAGGCAATACAAGAGAACTGCCTAGAAGAGGTTATTCATCTGTATGAAGTAAGTCGTCCATAAAAGTAGCATAGCCCATGGTAATCGCCATAAGGGCATAAGCATCTTGTGCCAGAGAAGGAGAATGGGCGAGAGCATAGTTAGAACAATACAAAGGATAAAGAAACTCTGTAACAATCTGGTGCACAGTGGGACAAACAAAGTGGATGCAGTCATGATGGAGTTGGTAGTAAAAGAGTTTGAAATTTCATTCCCAGACACAAAGGAGGGTGTGAGCGTCTTCAAGCTGTTTGTGGGTTAGAGAGTATTGGCATAGGATTTGGAATCCACAAATGAGCTGGCAATAGTGGGACCAATACTTCAATGGGAGTATGCAGTAGAGTAGGATAGGAGTGATGCCAAATGTATATAGCTGGAATTCCCAGGGCTTGTACTGGGTGTTGATCTTCTCAGTGATATTGCATGGTTTGTGGTCATAAGAGCCAGGAAGGAAACTGCCAGCACCAGCAACATCCTTACCATGGGACATCCAGAGGTCCTCATCCCTGAAAATGGCCCAGTCCCATGTGGACTTGTCATCGCCAGGGCCAATATCCATCTCACCACACCAAAGGAAGATAAGAAGGTCCAAGATATTGCTGCCTAGATGCATGATATCGGGTGTCATACAGAATGGAATGCCAAGTGAACATGAGCAATCAAGGCCAAGGATTAGCAGAGGTTTTGTGAGGCCTGTCTCCATCTTCATTTTGTCCCACTGCATCTGGTTGGTGAGAGCAACAATCTTATGGAGATTCTGGGAGTAATCTGTGGAGCCACCAGGGGGAAGATGAAAAACATTGATGTCACCATGATTGCTCCCCTCAGGAAGTCACCCATCACAGGGACATAAGAGGGCTGGATAGTAGTGATGCACACAGTCTGTCCATCCTCCTGGAAGGCCACAATACAGGCAGCAGCCATTTTTGCCACTGTGACCAACCATTCCATCCCAGTAGACTAAGCCAGGGCCATCAACAGTTGTGTAGAGAAGATAGATATACAAGGAATAATGGGAATCAGAGAGTGGATCCCACATGGAAAGACTCTCGCATTGGATCACAGTGAGGTGGTACATGCCAGGAAAAAGAAAGGAATTGATGTTCTTTGGCTTTTTCGGCTCTGGAATAAAGCTGCTGGATAGAATGTTGAGCTTGCGGTACTGAATGTTGGGAGAGAGATTGCCTATAATCCAGATGTACATCCAACAGTCCAATTCCTTGCTTTCATATAGCTGCACACCATTGAGTAAGACCATGAGGAGAATGTCATGTTCTTTGATGTCGCCATCCAGTACAGCACTCAGGTAGTCCCAACCCATAATAATGTCAATGATGACTGGAATATCAGGAGAGTGGGTGGATACAATATCATGGAGTAGTTCTTGAGTTTTCTCCCAAAGGTAGCACATGGAATGTGCACTTGCTGGACTGCAATTTCATGCCTGAAGCTGAGAACCAACTGGAATGGTGGTAAATTGTTGAGCAGGAACTTTAATGCAGCTGCCAGTCCCTTGAAGCTTTTCCTGGTTCCATTGTGAGGCTTGACATAACAGGCACTCATCTAAATCACTGAATGGTCCTGTAAAAGCAAGACCTGTGTTTGGACACATGTCATTGAGGAGCAGGTTGACACCAGTAAGCATGCTGATGAGTTTCTTGACCTGGTAGAAGCTGAGAACATTTTCAGTGTTGGGAAAGTTGTGCTTGAGGGAACAAGTAACAGATCCATAAGCAGCCTAAGATGCATTTTCGAGAGTGAGATAAGTAGAAATGCTGTGTCAAATGGCAGGATCCTCTATTTCAAGCAGGATAGCTGGCAGGTGGTGGAGGTGAGTGAAAGAATCAGGAGAAAGCTTGGTGACTGGGTCAGTAGTGGAAGCATTGGAAAGAGTGCAGATAAAATGCATAACTTCTTGCATCGGCTTGAAGGTCACCAGAGAAAAGAGGGCCTCAATGTCAATGTCATGTTGGAGTCAGTGTTGGGAATCAATAAGAGTGCAGAGAGGATGAGAACCTTGGATAGGAGGATCTGGTGGGGGATTGGAGAGTCTGGAAGAGGTGAGTCTGGTGGTGGAATGGGAGAGTCCAGGAGAGGAAGAGGAAGATCTGGCAGTGGAGCAGGAGAGTCTGGGAGAGAAAAAGGAAGGTCTGGCGGTGGAGCAGGAGAGTCTGGAGAGGAAGAGGGGGGTCTTCTGGAGAGTGAGGAGGTGAGGAATGAGGAAAAGATCTCTAGAAATATGTTAGCAAAGCAACAGGTACAGCACAGTAGTTAGCAAACCTCTAGATCGACTTGCTGGCCTCCTTTGTCAGGTGAGGGAGAGACCTGCATCTCACCAGGTTTGCATGCCCTCTTTTGCATAGGTAGAACATTGTTATGCCTTTGGGAGGCTGTACCTCTTGCCTTACAATTAGAGGAGGAGACAACGCCATCAAACTTTGCATGCTACATGTATTTTTGTTCTTCTGGTGGAGCTTCTTGGTAATGACGATACCAAGTTGCCAAGGAAACTACATGAGGCTGACCGAAATTGTGAGTGGAACATATACAGTTATAGCACTGGTTTGAGGTCCCAGTGTCCATTGTGGGCAAGTGTTGAGTCGAATGGCCAGGTGGAGTGCAACATGCTTTTGTACAGTTTGCAGCACATTATGCGAGCCATACAAATGCACATTGTGCATTGCCAGATTGGACTAACCTAACTGAGTCGAGGCACCGTCAGAGATATGCTGATATCAACAGATAAATATTAGTAAAGACATAGTGTAACATATGGGATCAGTTGAGGTCATAGTCAATTCTCACTGGGAATCAAGGGCCATACACATGTCTGCACCTTTAAGGCAATCAATCAATGTGGATATAAGAGGAAGAGGATAGGCATTTTAAATATTAGTAGTCCATTACAAGTCTCTTTTTTCCAACTGTTAGGGTATAAAGAATACTAGTGCCATTGGAGGGGACTTTGAGGGTCTAATATAACCCCTTTTGAGTTCTTTTCCAATGAACATGCATACTTTGTCCATTTTCACATCAGATAAGGGGATTACTCTACCCTTTTCAGAAGCAAAGTCTGATTTCAGATCTATCACATGATTCCAGGGTTTTCATTCTGATATTTTTTCTGATTTGTTCTCAGAAAATATGTACATCAAGGAAGTCATGGTATGTTTCAGGCACTTTCTTCTTGAGTCCTTCTTCTATAGTACATAAATTAGAGTGTTCATTGTGGAAAGGGGTGTTGTAGGATCCTACCCCATGATTCTGCAATATTGGATACATTGAGGAAAGAAAATAGTTTTAGTGACCCAATCTATAGTGGGATTATGCTGAGACCACCAGTCATAGCTGACAATGAGGCAGTGGGTTTATAATTTAGAAACATATGCTTTCAGAACCTTGTAAGGTTGCACTTGCTATGCATCTATTTCCATCAGGGCTCCTCTACCCAGCTGTGTGCCTGTGGGGGTAAAATGAAGTGGTGTCCCATGGGAGGTCATGGTGGAGGGGGATAGTATTGTTGGCCATAAGGCTGTGGAGAACCATGAAGAGGGGGGTGATATTGATATACAGTGTTGGGGGTGTGAGAGGGGGGTCCTCTTTCAATTGTGATCTGCTCATATGATCTATCAATTTCTTAGTATGTGGTACTTGACAGCATTTTTAAGAGTTCAATGGTGTAGTCAAATTCAATTTTACTTTTGTTCCAAAGAATGATGAACTCTTGAATAAACAAGTCAATAAACTTGTCCCCTTGTCTCAATGCTTGAAGCTTCTTCATCACCTCACCTTGTCACATTTCCCCCAATTACCAATAGACAGTGCATTTGGTCCCTCAACTAGAAAGTTGCACATTGCTCACAAGTAGTACACATATTAGTGTGCATCTCCTTTCACAGGATGCTCCAGTCATTCCCATACTTCAGTGCTCAGAATGGTAACCCACAAGGGAGGCCTCGTGATCTTTTATATCACCCTTATTATACATCTGTCTGTGATGGAATAGCAGTACCTATGTATTACCAGTAGTAGTTGGAAAAGAGTAGATCAGGAAAGGTTCACCAAGGTAACCCCAGCTGAGGAACTAGCACTTGAAGAGGACCTTGCTTTTCCAGGAGACCAGTTCTTTAGACTCTTAAGCAAAGAGTTAGAATCTTCTTACTTTTGCTTAGTACAAGACTTGGACAGAGATAATCTCTTCCCAAGAGATCTGTTTCAGCAGATTGCCACCATCCTTCAGTCAGAGCTAGAAGATCTTTCCTGGTTAACTCCTTTGGAATAGGAGTTCATGATTACAGAGGAAGATTTGTCCTATGACCCCAATGACTATCCAGGTCCAGACACCCTTCTCTTCCAGCTAATTCAATTACCAGAGAGATGTATTAGCTCTTCTCCACCACTGGACAGATCACCAAGTGTAGAGCTCAGAGGTTTCATCTCTAGCATGTGGAATTCCATTTCCACACTCAAAGAAGTAAAAGTGAAGAGAGAGAGAGAAGAAAAATAGATACAAGAGGAAGTA
This sequence comes from Boletus subluridellus, assembly GCA_038092575.1. NCBI lineage: Eukaryota > Fungi > Basidiomycota > Agaricomycetes > Boletales > Boletaceae > Boletus > Boletus subluridellus. The sequence goes on from JBBPQN010000586.1 coordinate 11,899, forward strand.
TCTAGATCCTGGAAGAAAAAGAAGACCCTCCACTCCATCAGGAGATTACATGGCAGTAAACCTAACCCCAATGAGACATATTCAATGAAGGTCCTGAGACCTCATCACACTTTACACACACCCAAGTGCCACATTTAGTAGTTTTATGCAATGACATCTCTCCCCCCCCACTCTCTTACTGCAGCACTTACGACTGCAGGATTCACAGACAATGATTGGGAAAAGCTTGCCTCTCAATTAAGGCTTTTCTTAGAAGCACCAGAAGCAAGGCTACATGCCTCTTCCATTTTGAACACTGTGCTCAATGAGTACATAAACCAACTCAATGCTCAGCTAGCAGCACAGCCAGCACAAGGAACCTCTGGCTCAAGACACACAGCTCCTTCGCTAGCCAGAAACTATGATAGTTCTTGGATCAATTTCAAGGTTCTCATCAAGCAACACTTCCAGCCCTCTACAGAAAAGGATTGGAACAGGAAAACACTTACCTCCTTTAAGCAAGGAGACTCTACCATGAATATGTTCCTAATGAAATTTGAAATGTATCAAACTCTAGCCAAATACAATAATGCCAGAGTCATCAAGCCCCAGAGCAAAATGCCAATCAACAGATCATCAAAAGGCTCATTTTAGAACATAGCAAATATGAGTATCTTATCATATTCAAGTCAGACCTACAGAAGGCTGGCATGAGGACAAAGCTTCTCAAATTTATCACCAAGGGAATCATGGACAGGGCAAGAACAAAAGATCCTAACATGATGGAAATTGATGCTGCCTTTTCAGGTGATGTCAAATGTTTTAATTGCAGTGGCCTTAGCCACATCAGCAAGAACTGAAAGAAGCTGGCTTCAATGTAGCAAATGCCACTTCTTCAGTGGCAGTCATCAAAAGGGCTGCTCCAAATATAGTACCAAGACAGAGCACAAGGTCCACTCCATGAACACCAAGAAAACATCCTCAGATAATGATAAAAGCACTAAACCCAAGGAAAAACGAAAGGAAAGAGATTGGTCCAATCCATTAAAGGCATGAACCTTGACAAAGCATGTGCTTGGTGCAAAGACTATGAAGCACTAGCTTCTAAGGGAAAAGATTAGAGTTGTCACATGTATCTGGGTGTGACTTGACTTCTTCCACCAATAGATTTGAAATACTGTTGGAGGATGAAATCATAGAAGTTGATGATTCCAAAGACTCCAAAACCATACATAAATCTTTTAATTAACACAACAAACCAAAAAAAATATTAGTTCAGAAATCCCAGACAATGTTTTCATGTGAAGCATCAAACCCACCAGAGAAATAATGTTAGACATTAAGATTGCACCTCAGTTACAAAAGAAAAACTTTACTCAGACACAGCCCTGCTAGATTTGGAAGCTAACATCATCTTCATTGACAAAACATGGGCTCAAAAAAACCAGATCCCACTCACACGCCTATGCAACCCTATTTCTGTATGTAATATTGACAGCACAAAGAACTCCACAGGCAGCATTACCCACACAGCAGAATTGATTATTGAATTCCAGGGTCACCATGAGAAGGTGGCTGCAGAAGTTACCAACCTCAGAAAGAATTCCTTTATCCTTAGTTTCTCATGGCTCAAATGCCACAATACTGAGATTGATTGGACTATTGGCACTGTCAAGATGACATGTTGCCCTAGACACTGCCTCATGTTACAGGACAGATCCACCTTTCTATGGTATGAAACCAATTCCACTACCTACCCTAACTCATACAACTCCTTTAGAAGTCAAGCTGCTGATCCATAACAGCTTAATCTTCTCAACTGGAGTGTAGGAAATAGGTATAACAACCAACATCTCACTCTACGAATAGCCTTGTATGCTCTTGCAATGGGAGTCATCCTGGAAGTCCATCCTCCTCCCTACTATAGACGCTATGAAAGATATCTCCAGTGTAGATGATCTATTCCTACACATCCACTCATTATCACACTCAACCACTACATTACTATCAGCACTCTAAGAGAACTACCATAGTAAAATTCTTTTCTGTTCCCTGCGAAAGTTAGCAGGGAAAGTCTACTACAATCAACCACACACAAATTGAGTGAAACTGTTAAGGTCGGGCAAATTCCGAGGGGGGGACAAACTCCGGAGCGCCGGAGTTGTCTTATACGGACGGGACTTGGCTTCACCGTATGTGGTGCGCCCTTGTCAGGAGTCTTGTTGTCCCGGAATTTACTGAAGGGTCGGATTTGG
>JBBPQN010000587.1:0-14130 GCA_038092575.1 Boletus subluridellus
CATGTCCTTTGTTGGACGATTTTCGCATGGATTGACCACCAACGAGCACGACGACGCCTGACGACGCCTTACGGAAGAATTACGCGTACTGGAACGTCTCAGGGAGGCAGGGGGTGACAACGAATAGCCACCTCATTCCCGTCTGGATCAGGGGTTGTGGAGCGTGTTGAACAGATCAGCAATACAGTGTGGGTCACCGTTGGTACGTCCCAACGGCAACTTTGTCCTAAAGTACATTTCCGAGAACCGGACCTCCGCACCATTGCCTCCAGCCTGCCGTTACAGCACGAGTCCAGGGCCTTTAAAACGCAACGCAAGTCAATAGACTCTCCACCATGAGAATTCCAGAACGAGAGTTTGGAAACGGAACCTGTCGGCTTTGCGCCTCGATTTCAGTATCGTGACGGCGACTTCAAGGTTAGTATTGACCTTCTGCTTCAACATGCCGTCCCTCAGATCATCGATCAACGCCGCGACACGGGCCTCGCTAGAGTTGACTCGGGCCAGCTGAAGATAAGATTTAGAATCTTGTTGCCTCGCCGAGGATCCGAACCTGTGCTTAATTCAAACGAGGACAGCGCCGTGACATATCGCCGCTACGCCCACGTCTGATATCGGAGTATGCACAAGTTCCGCTCCACTGTGAGGCGACACAACCCCATCAGTTGGTCGACCAGAACCCCGGCGAGTGTGCGAGAGACGTAAACAGACGGTGTGCCCTCCCTCTCCCGCACTGATCAGATAGGATTTCTAAAGCACTTGCACACGTGACCCTGTCATCACTCTCATAGAAGAGCTGTGTAGGCCCGAGTGTAGTAGTACCGCCCTTTGCAGCTTGTACACCGTGGGTCACAATTGCACAGTGAATCCCGGGCCGTACGATCATTGCCGCTTCACGGGGAGATGCATTATCGATTTCTCAAAATGGAGTCCTCTGTACACGAGTCTAGCCGCGGGCCGCGGCCTCGTGTAGAACAATCTTGATGCATGAGGCCAACGAACGAGGCAAGTGAGGAACGGCGATGTGGGTAAGCAATATGCACTTCCGAGTTTGAAAGTTTATTCACCTGCGTGGGTAGAATGGGGAGAAGAGGCAGTCAATTGATTAATTAACAGGACTGAGATGAGCGAGATAGTCCGACGGCTGAATTGTGCTAGCCGTCAAGCCATTGACGCTGCACTGGTCCTAAGCTGCCCAAACAGTTGCTCGCTTCATGAATAGGATCCCGGCGGACCGTCATACGCGCCGATCCACCATGACTGGCTTACGGATAAGACGCCCGCAAAGTTCACGCCTTGGGATTCGAGAGTTGTATGTTGCATTAAAAAAAAATATAGACTGCAGCAAATTTTGGGTTCCGAGATACGACTCAACGATTCAAGCAAGTAAACATGGAAACGGTTATATTCCGGCGGCGCTGCTTCATATATGAATCCTTTGTTCGCTCAGATAAGAATGAAAAAAAATGACTCACGCGACCTTCCTCTTGGGCGGTATATTTGGATGGTCCTCCTCTGCGTGTTCAGGGATGTTTAAACGATGTACTAGCTCGCTTTCTGAACCGCCCATGCGCTCACAAATTCGTAACGCTGTAGCATGAAACTCCTCGGGAACTCCACTTGGTCTCCCTGGTAGCAAAAGGTGCGGAAGTATTCGTGTGTGGAATAATCGATGAGCAACGGAGCCACCCTATACAGCGCGATAAACAAAAGGATTGCCGCCACGTCATCAAAGATTGTAGACGCCGCCGCAATGGAAGCTGAGCACGTACAAATTGATGATAAACACCCCCCACCACAGCCTGAACGGCTTCACCCATCACTTTGTAAAGCCCAACACTCTTTGCGATACCGGGGGACACCGTCAGCGCCTCGGACAGTTCGGAATCGGGTTTTTGTGTTTGAGCGGTCCGAAGAGTTTCCTTGGGAGCTGTTGGGACCCAGAGAAGCACACGACCAAGAGACCACAGAGGTGCAACATGTTCTCCCAAGAAATACGTGTTTAGTGCGCGTGATGTTAGGCGGTCATAATCGTGGTGTGCACGGCCTTGTGCAAATTCGTGGATGAACAATAGGTAATATGATTCCAGGACGCGGCGGCCTATCAATGTTCGTATTATAGAAGCAAACGTCAGTCACGAGCGAGAGAAAGGCATTTCTCGTTCAATAATACTCACCGATGAACCCCAGGCGACCGTTGTGCCCATGAATAGCAGCTCTGTGACTGCCATGAGTGAGTATTCGCCTTGCTAACTCCGGAGGAAACTCCAAGGACGGAAAGACGGAATTAAGATAAGCAGCAAAACGCGCGTCGTCATCTGATGCCCTTGAAGCGGTGTAGGATGATGGGTGGTCTTCTGGGGTATGTCGCGTCGAGAAATTGACGTGCACTGGTGGTGTCCGGGGTGGCGCGAGTGCCGAGGCTTTTAACGAGCTCTGAGAAGGACGAAGCAGGGAATTGAGAGCTCGGGGAAGACGAGACATTGGTGAGCTACAAACTGCTTGAACTTGAAACGGTCCTTGACAGAGCTGAACCTTGACTTGAAGCTCACGCGAGAGTTGTCACTACGCAATTTGCCAAGTCGGAAAAAAAGTTATAGTAAGTCACGTGCTCACTGTATTATCGTCTAGTACTATCGTGACCTCCGTCGGCATCGTTCGAGGACTCGGCATAGACTCGAGGACCTCGAGATTGTAATGACAAGATACCCGATTTTACGGGTAAACTTGCATTCATCTAAACTAGAAGAGCGGATCCGGACTCGCTAAGAAGGTTTAGATTATGCATACCACCCCCAGCACGCCGTCCGTCTGACTCTGGACCAGCGGCGTGGTTGACATGTGCCAATGGTTATCTCCAGTAAGTATCGATCACACGGCGCGAGTACCCTTCATCGGATTCTCCGTTTCTCTGACTCGAATATTGCAAACAGTCCTCGAGAGCCTTCCTGGCCAACTGGTATAGCTGTTAACTCCTGCTCTGCGATCACACGCAATCGAAGGGGATATAAGTTCCTCGCACGATCTTTTATGCTACTCTACAGCTCGGAGCTCCGAAAACCTCTGATTACCTTCATCGACAGGTCCACCATTATCCCGAATTGGAAGCTGCTTCGACTCATCGCCAACGGACCTCAATATCATCTAGAATGGAAGGAATCAGCGCTATGCGGACAGGATTGGTTACACGAGGTCGTGTACCTCTCCAGGTCACTTATCCGGTCACCTACTTTCTTGCGTAATGTTGCTCCCACCAGTGGTGTGCCGTTGGAGTGACGGAGAAGAGTATAAACTTGGTACGAGCACCCACCGTTGATGTGCTTCGTACTCGCGATTCCAGGGTTCTTAATTGCACGGCCCCTGGACCCACAGTTCCGAAACACACCCGACCTTGCGGCTCCCTCCGTCTGTTGCGGTGCTACATGTCTTTCATGCCTCAGTGTATCTCATCCGGGGATACCGGTGTTTCGATGGACAGTATAAAGCCGAGAGGAAATCCCTCCCTGTCTTCATCCAGGTCCCCATTCTTCTCTACCTCAGATCTGCACAACTAACCAATCGCTCACCACGATGAACTTCAACGCTCTGCCCACCGTTTCGTTCACTCCAACCTCTATCAGCTTCCCCTTTGAATCCAAGCAACTGTCACTCTCGGACAAAGTCAGAATACAGTTGCAATCCCAATCCAGTAACGCACCTTCGCCGTCCAACGGCATCTTCCCGAGCGGTCCCCTTTCGTTGAGTACGCCACACGCGGAAGTCTGGATACAGGGGAAACAGGTTTCACCAACTTTCTCTATCATTCTCTATCAGATACTGATAAGCAGACTCAGGTCCTCATCAGAGATCGTTCCTCGGCGCATGGAACTTACGTGAACGGTATCCGAATACAGCACCAAACGTTGTTGCAAGACGGTGATATTGTGGTCCGTGGTCTCGCGTCGCTACAATCGTTTTTCGTCCTCATCGCTACCTGTAGACGCTGGGACAACACCTATCTCGTTCATCCGCGCCTCCAAACACTTTAGATTCCCAACTCAACCCCATCGAGGCATCTATCTCCATCGTTGGTGTGTGAAGTGGTGGGCACCGAAGACACGGTTATATATATGATTGCAGGCTCCCTTCCTTGTACACCATCGCCCTAGATTTCCTTTCAGAATCTTTCTCCCTGATCAATGTATCACCGCCTGTTTCTGTATTTAATAGTGGCCCCACTGTGGCTCTCGACGGCATTGACTTGTACACCCCTTGTGTACATCCTACATACTTCCGCGCTGCTGTGGCTACAGTTCGCTCTGAATGGAATACCATGTCATGTGTTCAGACTTGCGATGCTTTCATTCTTGATTGTATCCGAGGGTCGGAATGAATCGCTGAGCGTCACGAGGGCCGGGTTTCACGGTCTCGAAGTTGGGTCACATGCACTAATAATCTCTTGAGATAATCCGAGTCCGGTATTTCAATTGATGTGGAGACAGATGTCAATCAGCACCGAGTGGCGTGTTCGAACGTACGTTGAGCCATCGAGCGATAACGCGGTGACGTTCAAGGGACGATTTTACCGTCAAAATTGAGCAGAGGCGGGCATGCGTCTTATTCCTCAAGAGCCTCGGGTGCGCAGCCCAGGGGAAAAGAGTCTAAGATCTCACTGCGGGACGGATAAAAAGGCTGATCGTGATTGTGAAGGAATTGTTCATAACAAGAATAGCCTCGTCTGTCCGAGGATATGAGCCAAGACGCTCTCAGAAAAAAATGTTGGATAACAAATTCAAACGCTTTCGAAAAAGGGACTCGGGCCCTTGGAATTGGGTCTACGAACCGTCTTTATTTATCTTCAATGAGACGAGGTTGTTATTTATATCATTCGCCCGCAATGTCCGAGTCCTCCGGTCGTTGTTTCGTATCCATAGCTTCGCATCCTTGCCAAGAGAAAAATCCGTCCAGTTGGAGAAATGTCGGTGTTGTGTGTGCGACGTTTATCACCCAAAGAATATGGAGACTGTCGTGTGTGGTTTCAAGAAAAATCGTGGAGTGTACCAAGACGCCGTTCCGTACCGGAATGCGCAAGACACTTATATCTGCGAACGTGCCGAGACACTCAATGGCTTGAATTTGAACTCGAACGTCGACCATGTCCGATGAGTCTGTCCCACGCGTACCGAAGTGATGGTTCCTTCGTACACTCGTCCACACACACACACCTTCATTAAGGTACCTTTCTTTGGATTCGACGAAGACCACGGAATGAGAAGAAGGCGCCAAATGGAGTTTGGTTTATTTGCCGAGAAGAACGGGTTTAAGAGACAAGAGACAATAAGCACGATAAAGGCGAGGATGCATGCGTCACTCGGGTTGGATTGGGTATACTCATGCACATGCTGACGAGGTCAGCAAACATAGCACCCTTGTGCTCCGACCCACCATGACAACCCGAGGCATGCATGGAACGCGAAATCTCCGAATGCATCCGATAGATATTTTGTGTTTTGTTCATTATGATCCTCGGACGAGACGCACTCGGGGGTTCATGAATTGACCTTTCAACATGGGAACGAAAGGAGTACAAACAACAGCAGTAGATGGGGGTTCTTCCAGTTCTTCCTGGAACGCCCTATCGTATAGCATCTTCGGCTCGCTTTCGACGCCTAGTGTGTATCGACAACAGCACGGCCAAAGATACAAACAATCTCAGAACTCGAATTGAAAGTCTATCAGCTGTTAGCCGACAGTTTAGAAAAGAAAAAGAAAACAAGGTTAGCGGCTGGGAAAGACAAGGTTTAAATAGTACACACTTCTCAATGCAAAATGCTCTTCAACGGTTTATCCGCCGGGTTGCAGAAAACGAAGCGATCGAGTCGGAGCTGTGGTAGGACCGACCGTTGAATTGGTTCTTTTCCCTCGTGCCTGCGGTCCTGGTATTCGCGTAGTACCCCCTTCCTCGAGGTTTCAGCGTGATCGGCACTCGTCTTTCAAAGTTTAGCCCGCCGTTGATCGCTCTCGGGTGACGACGAGTGTTGAATTGACCAGAACCGAGACAAAATCGTCAAGACACCGCAGGCATTGGCCTGGAGTATTAGTACTAAATTGAGATATGGAGGGGCTCCTTGAACTCGAACCACCACCATGGCGAGTTTTCTCACGGTATACGTGGCAAGGAAGGTTCGAAAAAAGTATCGGACAGTGACCAACTCCCCCCCTAGTTGACCTCACACGACGAGCCCCAACCATAGTAAGCCCAAAACACCACAGGTACCCAACACCGCAAACAAGCCTATGGAAAGCCGGACAATCGTGCGTTCTCAATGCTTCGGCTTCGACCGGGTTGTTACTTTGTTTGGTAAAGGGTTGCCGGTGGACCTCAGACACTCTATACCAGGGGCTGTAGATAAAATTCCGACCAAGTATGGCATCAGTAAATCACCCTTTTTGGGACAGTGCTCACAGCCACCACAGCTGTGCCACAATTTCAACAGTGCCACAGTCACATATGCCACAGGGCTACAGAGCCACAGAATGCTTCAATAGGATGGAATTCATGAGATACGAAGGTTGTAGCTACTTATCCCTAAAAAATGTATACCAAATATAGACTAATAATATTGTAACAATGTATGCAATAAGTTGTTTTGGTGATTAGTACACTCCCTAGTTAAATGTAGCCTCATCAGTAAATTAACACATTACTTACTTCACACTTACATACTTATTGTCTACTTATCCAAGTGATTGCTGTTTGCTGAGCCACAAGTCAATCTAAGTACTGTTTCAAGTAACCTTAAATGTAACTGAAGTTCCTGATATACACTGCCAAGAAAGTAATTCTTAAGTAGGTAGCAAGATGGATACAAAGTAAAGCTACAAGTAGGAATGTGAACTATTGTGTCAAGTATCATACATGGCAGCTTCAAGTGTGTGCACATGGGCAGTCACATTGTAAGCAGGGGAAACTGCTGCTTGCTGGGATGTTGGGGTCAGCATTTCAAGCAAGCATGGTGGGTGGACATGTTCTGAGCAAGGGCTGCTGCTGCTGCTGCTGGGATGTCGGGGTCAGCCATTTCAGGTGAGCATGCATAGGTAGACTTGGACACACTGTGAGCAGGGGCAGCAGCAGCCACTGCCAGTGGGACATTGGGATCTGAGTCAGTTGTTTCAAGAGGGTGCACACAGGCACACATGTTGTAAGCAGGGGTGGCTGCTGACAAAATACCACTAACTCCAAATAGTCTTTCCAGAGTTTTCCTATGCTTCTGATGCTTCTGAAGGTTCCCATGCTTCTGACACTTCTGAAAGTTCCCACACTTTCCAGTACTTCCAGCACTTCTGGTGGTTCTGGTGGTTCTGAACCTTCCTGAAGCAATTGCTTGGCAATATTCCCTTTACATATACATTACTATATTCTTCATTTAAATTCTTTTCCCTGATACTTATTAAGGTACAAGTATGCCTCAACCTCATACTATTTAGTCTCTTCACTTCACTTCCAAACACCTCAGTTGTTTTCACCCATCTTAGGCAGCAGCTGAGGTGAGTTGAAAGCTCCTTAATACTTACTCTAAAACTAATGTACCATAGCCTCAGTTTGCTCTGGTATTGCTAGGTAAATACAGTTGTTTTTGCCCATCTTAGGCAGCAGCTGAGCCTCAGTTTGCTCTGGTATTGCTAGCCAGACCTCTATTTTTGACAGCTGCTGTTGCTTTAAATGAGTGTCAGTAATGCCAAATGTCCCACCAAAAGATGGTGCAGGACAGTGCTCACCTTTGTTGTACTCAACCATTTTGAAATGGGTTGAGATCTGCTGCATTGTTGTTATGAGATGTCTCGAATGAACACTGGCGGGGACTCGACCAGGCTACACCAAACCAAAAGAGGTACAAAAAGAGGAGATAAAGAGTAGAGGCGAAGCGATGTCTTCCTTAATTCAGCCGTAGGGACGTAGGCCACAGCAAACAAATGGATTAGACTGGGGAGTCCAGTCAACTACAGCTAGTTTATATAGTGTACAGGAGGGCGCATGGACCATAGGGTTCGTGGGGGGGGTTACTGCGTATAGATAGATGAAAGAAGCGTTCGTGAGAAAAGAAGAGTGATGATGGGAAAGAGAAGCGGAAATTAATAAGGCGTGTGTGCAGCGTGTCTAGACCGGAGGTCACGTGTAGTTTCCCACGGTCACGTGCACATCATGTGACTTCGAAGTCTGAAGGTTTGTAAAGTAGTGTGCGAATGCGCTAAGTTAAAAAAGTGAAAATATAGTATATCATAACACTACTCCCTCTTTAAGACTCGAATTCCAGACGAGTCCCGTGATAATTAGTTTCGGTGTAGTTTTCGTAGCGAGTAAAAAGTGAAGAGAAATCTCCGATGGTAAGGCCACGAAGTTTCCGAGGAGCCGAGGGATTCTTTTTATGGAAATCGGCAACTGCCTGAGGGGTGGTGTTAATTATGTCGCTTGATTTCCATGTCCTATCGGATTCATCATAACCTTTCCAATGTATGAGATATTGAAGCTGGCAGCCTTTTAGACGAGATGCCGCGATGTAGTCAATTTCAAATTGTTCTACTCCTTCTTCGTCAACTTCTATTGCGTCTGGGCATGAGACTGGTTGCCCTGGAAGGGTTGCCTGATATGGTTTAACGCGTGAAATGTTAACGGTAGGGTGAATGTGAATAGAGTTGGGCAATTTGAGTTTAACGGCGTTTGGTAGGACCTTGAGGATTTCATATGGGCCAATCCATTTTTGGGTCAATTTCTTTGCCGTATAAGGAAGCTTCAAATGTTCGGCTGAGAGCCAAACCTGTTGTCCTTTCTCGTATATGGGAGCTTCGGATCTTTTAGACTCTGATTGCTTCTTCATCCTTTCTCGTGCTTCCTCTAATGCATCTTCTACCTCTTTATGACTTTTTCCCATCTCCATGCCGAATTCTTTTCCCATGCCTTTAGCCTTCCCTTCAAAGCCCATGCGAGGAGCGTAATTTCGTGTGATATTGAATGGGATAGTGCCTGTGGCAGTGGTGAGAGAGTTGTTGTGATGGAATTGAGCGACTTTGAGCCAATCGGCCCATTCGGTCTGTCACTTAGCTACGTAAGAGCGGAGATACTGTTCAAGTTCTCTATTAATACGCTCTGTTTGTCCATTGGTTTGGGGGTGATAGGCAGTGGAGATTTTTTGGGAGATAGAGAGAAGATTACATAATTCAGAAGTGAAGTCCGAAATGAACTGGGGGCCTTGATCGGAAACGATCGTGGAAGGAAGTCCATGGATACACCAAATATTGTCTCTAAAAATAATAGCAAGATCTTTTGAAGAAACGGTATCGTAAGTGGGAATGAAAACGACTTCTTTTGAAAATCAATCAATGACGACACAAATAGCAGTATAACCATGGGAATCGGGTAAACCTGTAATGAAATCAACAGATAAATCTTCCCAAGGTCGTTTAGAAGCGGGGAGAGGAAGGAGTTTTCCTGCCGGTGCCTTTGACTTTCCCTTTGTTTGGGCACACACTTGGCAGCTATCTACATATTTTTTAATGTCCTTTGTGACACCAGGCCATGAGAAATGACGAGTGAGAAGATGAGAAGTACAGGCTTGTCCCGAATGTCCTCCAATAGGAGAGTCGTGACAAATAATAAGGAGTTCTGTATGTAAAGGTTCAGGAACAAAGACTTTGTTTTTGTTGTTTTTGAAAATATAGTAATTGTAATCGTAAGTGTATTCGTTGAAAGACTCTTCCCGTATTTTTTCTGATTCTTTTATGATTTTATCGTAGAAAGAGGAAGAAAGTTTGACATTGTTAATAAAAAGAGAAGGGGGTAAAATGGTAATGTTCTGGTTGTGATCTGTAACAGCATCACCATGGTCCGGTCATCGAGATAAAGCATCTGCACGACCATTCGATGTACCAGGTTTGTAAACGAAAACATAATTAAACTCTTGAAGAAGCGCGTGCCAGCGAGCTTGACGACCGGATAAGGTTTGGGGTTTCTTCCAGTATTCGAGATTCTTGTGATCTGTCCAGATCTCGAAACCTTCCCTACCAATTAGGTAGTGTCGCCATTCTTCTAATGCTCTAATGACCGCCAAGAGTTCTTTATCATAAATAGGGTAATTGCGCTCAGCGCTGTTGAAGGAATGGGAAATGAAGGCGCAAGGTCTCCAGAGACTGTCATCGCACTTAACCGAAAGCACAGCCCCTGTGGCAATGTCCGAAGCATCTGTTTCTAGACGCATTTCTTTGTCTCGATCGGGATATGCCAACAAGGGTGATTCTTTGAATTTGGCTTTCAAAGAATCAAATGCAACTTGGTGCTTCGGTTCCCATTTGAAAAGAACGTCTTTTTTGGTTAGATCGTTCAATGGGCGTGCGATGTCTGCGAAGCCTTCAATAAATCTTCGATAATAATTACAGAGTCTGAGGAAGCCCTGCAGTTGTTTGAGGCGTGTGGGAATCGGCCAATCCAATACCCCTGACACCTTCTTTTCCTGCATTTCTACTCCCTCTTTAGATACTACCATACCCAAAAAGTCCACTTTGTCCTTCGAGAAGCTACATTTTTCAGGTTTTACATAAAGATCGTTTTGGCGAAGACGGGAAAGCACCTCCTTTACTATTTCCTCGTGCTCTTCCCTTGTCTTGCCTTTGGTAAATATCATACAGTCGTCGATGTATATTACAAGTACAGCATACATGTCGTTAAATATATTGTTCATCATTTGCTGGAAGGTGGGGGGTGAGTTAGTCATCCCAAAATACATAACGGTTGGTTCGTAAGCACCTATGGGAGTAACGAAGGCTCCCTTCCACTCGTCTCCTTCTTTAATTCGCACGTTGTTGTAGCCCCATCGTAAGTCAAGGGCTGTAAACATGTCGGCGCCCTTAAGGCGGTCGATCAACGTGGAAATAAGAGGAAGAGGATAGGCGTTCTTAATAGTGCCTTCATTTAAATATCAATAGTCCATAATAAGTCTCTTTTTTCCATCTTTTTTAGGTATAAAGAATACTGGTGCTGTTTGAGGGGACTTCGACGGGTGAATGTAACCCTTCTTGAGTTCTTTTCCGATGAACGTGCATACTTCGTCCATTTCCGCATCCGATAGAGGAATTACTCTACCCTTTTTGGGAGCGAAGTCTTCTTTAAGATCTATCGCATGATCCCAGGGTTTTCGTTCCGGCATTCTCTCGGATTCATTTTCGGAAAATACGTCAAGGAAGTCGTGATACGTTTCGGGCACTTTCTCCTTGAGTCCTTCTTCTATACTACGATTATAAATAAGTTTGATAGGTTCGTTGAAAGGTCCATCACCCATAATACGACAATAGGGTGTGCAACGAGGGAAGGAAATAGTTTTAGCAACCCAATCTATAGTGGGATTATGCCGTGCCAGCCAGTCATAGCCGACAATGAGGCGGTGGGTTCCTAGTTTGGAAACGTAGGCTTCCAGAACCTCGTAATGGCCGGCAATCCCAATAATTAAAGTGACAGCGTGGGTTACTTGGCCTATTGCTCCGTTAGAGCCATCAGCATTTTTCACTGAAATAGGGTTAGCAATTTTATAAGTAGGAATGCCATGGGAGAGAACATAGTCCTTGTCAATAAAGGTGTGAGATGCGCCTGAATCTAGAAGGGACTTAAACGATCGAGATCGCCAACTTCCATCTTCCATGTTCAGTACACGTGTTTCAAGTGACATTTCGCCACTGAATGACAACGTGCTTGCACGAATAGAAATTGAATCGGGAGAGTTGAGGGATTTATAATTAGGAGAATTTCTTACTTGGCGAACAAGAGAATTAAGCATGCTTTGTTTTAATTCCGGCGCCACGCTCACACTTTGTTGAGTCGCTCTTTCGGAATGGGGAATAATATTGCCAAGCAGATCGTCCAGAGTACATACAGGGAAATCGGACTCATCACAGTCCACGAGATCGGTAGAGATATTACACGATGAAAGAGAAGCAGAAGGAGAAACGTAATTGTCCAGTCCATGAACACCCTCATCGTTCACAGACGTATTTAATTTAAAGAGCTGGCCGCTTTCTGCCTTGCTTCTACCTCGAACTTGTCTCGGTAAAAGGCTTCGGCTTCTTCCGAATGGAAGGATGGCATAGTCGCTTGTTGGGCGACCATGGGAGGAGTGGACGGGATGGGAGCGGGGGGAAGGGGGCGACCAAAGTGGTGCTGTGCCTGCTGCACAGGCGGATAGAATTGTGGTGCAGCGGGGACGTATGCACCGGTTTCATAATCCCAAAAATATTGTTGCCGTACTTGCGGCGGACGCGGGGTTCTCCGATTTGGGTTCTGAGAACAATCAGGCCATATGTGGCCAACCTTGGAACATCTGTAACAAGTATGAGTATCGGGCCGAGACAGAGGTACAGCTTGCTGTGTGTCTATCTCCATCGGGGCTCCTCTACCTGGCTGTGTACCAGTGGGAGTGAAACGGGAGTGGTTACCCGGAGGGGGATGTGGAGGAGGCGGATAATATTGTTGGCCATAAGGCCGCGGAGGAGGAGGGAAGCGGGGGCGATATGACGAGGGACCCTGAGGGTGTGTGGGAGGACCACGCTCGATTGCGATCTGTTCGTAATTCCTACCGATTGCTCGGTAGTTATTGCACAACTCCGAAAAGCTGTCGGATTCCTTGCCCGTCATCTTTGCTTGGTAGTAGATGCGGTATTCGACTGCTTTCTTTAAGAGTTCGATTGCGTAACCGTACTCTATTTGTGCTTCCTTGACCAGGACGATAAATTCCTGGATAAACAGATCTATGGGTTTTTGCCCTTGCTTCAAGGCTTGTAGCTTTTTGAGACTCTTGTGAGCGAGAACCTTGATCTGGAAGTAGGCCTTGATCTCGATTTGGAGATCTTCCCATTTTGGCCATGCTACGATGCCTTTCGGCGATGTGAGTGTGGATCCCGCGGCGATTGGGATCTCGGATTCCTCGTCTTCTAAATATTTTTCGAGTGTGATTTGGGCGAAGCCCTCAGCTTTCTTCTCGAATCAAGACAAGACTGCAACCGTGCGGACGCGGTTGTCCTTCCAATCTTGTGCATCGACCCAGAGTCGAAGTTTGATCCACCATGCTCGAAACTTTGAGCGATCGCCATCCCAGTTTCCTGGATCTACGATTTTCTTTGAAATATTCGAGCGCTCCTTGCTCAAGGCGAGCGCATCAAGGCGGTTGACGAGATCGTCGATATCAACGGCGGACATTGTTTAGTGTGAGGAGGGGGGACGATGGTGTTGGAGGATGAAGGAATCTGTGAAGTAATTGTTTGCTTGCCGGCTTTGTTGGAGACGGATGTATCGGCGAAGCTTGAGTTCGGCTTGGGAATGTCTTTGGGCGTAGGGGATTTTCTTTTTTGGTGGGGAAGGAGGTGGTGGAGGAGCTACTGGGGCAGGAGGAGGAGCCGGTCAGAATTGTTGCACTACTCTATTCGTGCGAACACGCGCCAGCTTAATCCTTACTGCGAGGTATCTTTCAACCAAGCTCGAGGGATGCGGCAAGTAGTGGATCTAAAGAAATAAACCTTTGACCGGAGGTAGTATCTTCTTCTCCATAAAGTCTCGTAACAGGTTCTCTGGGGTCTGCAAAGCCCAGGAACAAACTGACACATATACTAACGTAAAAAACTATGAAAGTGACGCTCTACCTCCCCAATCACTTGAGGGACTAACACGGCGATATAAGCTCGGCTACGGGCTGCACGACGACAGTGGTTCCCGTATCGCTCTTCGCAAACAAGGTACGACCCTTGCGCGGCTATCACCTCAATGGAGGGACTGAGAAGATTCTACTTAACATGACAAAAGCTCGGGGTACTGCCCCACGTTCTAAAGCAGCGAACGTAAAAGAAAGGAAGAGACAGAAAACTCCGTTAAGTACTCCTTAGCCCAAGAGCCCGGGCAGTGTATAACAGTCTAATCCAAGTGTTATGAGATGTCTCGAATGAACACTGGCGGGGACTCGACCAGGCTACACCAAACCAAAAGAGGTATGAAAAGAGGAGATAAAGAGTAGAGGCGAAGCGATGTCTTCCTTAATTCAGCCGTAGGGACGTAGGCCACAGCAAACAAATGGATTAGACTGGGGAGTCCAGTCAACTACAGCTAGTTTATATAGTGTA
>JBBPQN010000588.1:0-14122 GCA_038092575.1 Boletus subluridellus
CCGGAGTCCGGACTGCTGGGACGAGGAAAAGAGAAACAAGTTGACCTGAATGCAGAAGATACACCACCTATTTGGAATCGAAAAGCGAGTTTCAGGCATATCATTGGAGGCTCCGCTACGTCATGGTGCTGAAGATGACACGCGTAGCCTTGTGCATGAAAGAGGATATGCTTATCTGTAGCTGAGATGAACGTCCAATGGCGAGAAAAAGAAGAGATATAAGAATCCCCGGCAACCAGTGTACACTACACTGGTCCTGAACTTCTTCGATGTAACCACAATATGATGGGTCCCTTCCGAGGGATACCTAATATCGTCGAGCGCCATTAACCCAATCGTCAGACCCGACGCCAGACCGATAAAGGGCTACTCAACTCACCCTGGGATTCAATAAAAACGATGCTCCGGGTCATCACAAAATCCAACGGTCGACGTTCCGCTGCCAATAATGCAAGAGGACATGTTGGTATACCCAAACGCTTGATAGCCTGGATCGGGACGGAGCACGTCGTCTCAAATCGTAGCAAAGTTGACAGAAGCATCGTAGGTCAAGCCTTCAAAGCCGTCGGAGATGGCGCAACAACGCTTACAGTGTAATGCATCGAGTGAGTCCCTATATTATTGGCAATACCGTGCACCCATACAGAACAGTTGGTAGAACGACATCCAGCCTGTGCGATTGGTGGAATCCTGCTACGGTGCCAGGAAGGGGTCCACATAGAGGCGCTACACCGAATCCATTTGTTCCTTCATTGTTCAACTGACGTATTCACACTCCGATTCACACCGTTCGCACTCCGCTCGCTTTTTCCGCTACAAACCCGCTCGACCTCCGCGAGTATTTGTTCAAACACAGTCTCGTCGCTCCTCCCGCACTTTCTTTTCGAGCGGGAAGGCCACTGATCTCAACTCCATGTCTGCGCTTTTCCATCCGCATCTCCTCCATCATTGCCAAGATTCGTGTGAAGAAAATGGACTCCCCCATCCGTCACCGGTTTACCCCCCGCCGAATCCGTCGTCACCCGTGTGGTAAAATTCCACCGAGACTCCAGCCGCCCCCGCTGGATCTCCCTGGAAGCCCCATTCACACCTCTGTCACGTGGGAATATTCTGTTCATGCGACCTGCACACGCAGGAGAGGATCATGGATCCCAGTCTCGCTCGCGGCTCCCCCCCTTCACGAAGGTCCTCTTCCTCACAAAACCATGCTAGTCAGCTGCAGGTTCTGGTCCCGCTGAAATCGCTCAGCCGGGAGGGCCGCTGGTGACATGGCTTCCAAGGTCAGTGTGTATGCTGATGGATTCACCGCCTCATTTCGCGTCGTCGGGTCATCAGATGCATAGGTCTAGGTTCGAGGCTGTTCGTGTCCCATCAGTCCGGGTTGCGGACACCGGGAATTGAATAGACGGGCTAGGTGCATTGTTGGGTCGAGGCAGATGGGTAGGTAGGCCCTGTCGCCCCCCACCGATTCCCTATCCGTTCCTTACTCACAGATGTCGGTTTTCAGTGTCGTTTTGACTCTAATTTGTTCATCCGATCGTGACATGCGACTGTATGCGCAACCTACATATTTGCATTGCATCCATACCTGCCCCCTCCGTCTATTGTCACTTTCCGTGGAGCATGGCCCTTCGGAACGCAACTTGTTCGTTATAGAATCTATGCACATACGCTTTGTGTTCTGAGCTGAATGGTGTACACACAGATGATCTAGCTGTTTCAATGGAAAAAAAGAACTTGGTCATCGTCGCAACGCAGTGTCTCTTCCATTTGTAGGCACGTTTGATCTCATTACTTAATTCGTTCATTCATTCAGGACTGCACGCAGCCAGAGCTGAAACAAGGATTGTGGGTTCCTGCGAATCTCCAGTGCTTTGACCGGCAGGTAACCATATCCTAGAAGCATCCATTAGTTCCGCTTTTCACTTCTTCATCTGTCTGTTGCGCCTGTCCTTTGGCACAGTGCGATCAATGGCGCCATCTCTGCGATAGCAGACGGTGGTCGTGATGTGCATTGAGTCAGAAAAAGGCATTGTATGATTCGATGAGTGCGGTCATGGTGTCCGAACACTGTGGGGCTCATTCCTTGGTACCGGCGCAGAGTGACGCGAGCCTAGGGTCCTGCTCAAGGCTTCGATGGTAGGCAATGGGGCAGAGTTGTGGTGTACAAACATGCCATAATGTGGGAAACAGGAGAGATAAGGCGCGATGTTTCGAGCATTGCGAGTGGGCAAAGAGGGCGCTGCGGGGCGAGCTTGGCGTAAGGCAGTTCTCTCGACAATCTGTCATCTGACTTGGGCCTTCTAGCTCCCTTGATCGAACTGAAGCAGAATATAATATGGCCCACTCCGAAACGCCACGACATCACTTCTTGATGGTCACCATTCAGATCTCCGTTACCAGAACTGTGGTTCTCCACATCACATCCGCGCCTCCTCAAGTTGAGGTCAGCACAAATGATGGGTTGCAATTGGATACATATTGACGGGCAGGAGTAGGGAGCCAAGATATATTGTGACGCCACTCGTAAGTACCTCGTAGAAGGCGCGCTGATGAAGGGAATGAGCAACCTGATTCGTAGTAGCGCGTTGAACTGAACGAATGGCAGACATGCGGGGACCTCGATCGATGACAGATCTGCTCTTAGGCGCTATAGCTTTAACAAGGCTTCTTACTTGCCACCAGAGGTGATGTGGTCTCATTCCAAATGAAAACCGCTATTCGGTCTGTTTACTGCAAACGTCCTATGCTACATACAAAGTTGCGCTCGCACCGCCTTCTGTCACCATCCCTCCATCAGGCCGTATCGTGTGTTGGTTGACCCCGGACGATCGTACGTCATTCGTTGTTCCAAAAGAGTCTTGAAACAAATTTTAATACACCGAGTAGACGCTATAACCGCCAGGGTAACCCAAGACCGAACCGCCAACCTCCCTCTCCGATTCGACTCCCATTTATTTGTCGTTGAACCACCAGACATCGCTGTTTCTCTTGTACCTGCCATGTCCTCCGACTTACAGTCTGCTTTGCAGCTTCTCCAGATGAATAACTATACATCCCGTACGATTGCCCATACTATCTCTCCATGATTAATCTTATAAACCAGCGCAGTTGTTACTGTCGCTGCTGTCATATATGATTACCGTGAGTGATGCTCATGTGCACGACACCATTTTCGTTCTGAAGTGATGATTGCAATCCTACCACTACAGTCCTCACATTTTCGAGAGAGGTATGTTATTTCATTCTCCACGTCGTACTATCAGTCAGTTGACAACATTCGAAGGTAGACTATGTTTGGGTAAGCAGCAATTATCATGATCCAGAAACCACTGTGCCCCTGATAGCCCCACAGTGCAGCCCCTGGACCTGGGTCTCCACAATGTTTGTTCTGGTGTGTATAAACCTCAGAGTACACCCCATTGCAGGTGTTCCGAATTGACAGTTTTGTAGGTCCGTTATGTCGGCCTTGGTTTTACTTTGTAAGTCTATTGTTGCTATGATGCACACCAAATTGTGTAGCTAAGAATTAAATCATGCTGAAGTATCAATGGTTTTGGTATGTTCAGAATTAAATGTGAGGTTAATTGAGCTGATCAGATGCACTCACAGGGGGTATTATCTTTGTCCCTGGCTCTGTCACAGTCAGTGTTTCTGCTTGATCCCTTGCCTATCATTAATACAATGACCATCTTCTGGCAGATGTATGCATGTAAATTCACACTGAAAGCTTTGTTGACAACAATTTCATAGGTGTAAGTGGATTGATATACTGCCTGCCACACAATCAGTATGAGACAAGGATGTTCCAAAGGTACTGTATTTTATGTGGTAAATAACTGGGCATTCGAAATATTCATTGCAGCTGCTGATTGTAAGTTACTGTACCCTTCTCATTCCTTTCTCCAGACCTTAGTTTCAATTACAGATGTCATGATCCTGCGGGTGTATGCAATGTGGAATCGATCCAAAAAGATTCTTTGGTTCCTCCTGCTCATCTATGTCGTACAAATTGTTTGGTTCTTTGCTCTTACGGGCATCTTCGACGAGCCGAATACCTACCTCTCAGGTATGTCCGGAGTCAAATCGTACACATCACTGCATCTCACAGAGAGGGCCGTTCGTCACCCTCCACCCATTTCTCTAGTCACAGTTGCTCAATTCATCAATTTTCCTTTATGCGATACTTCATCAAACACCAGCACAACACTGAAGTACGCGTATGGTAAAACCCCGCGATTTGTTCTCGGTGCTGCACTTTTGGTCCTCGCCGTCATCCAAACCTTGAAGCAGTCAGTTGACATGTACAAAGCAACGAAGCAGTGGCAGCCTAATCGGTACATGCAACAACTCGTGAAAGACGGTATTATTTATTTCCTTGTGTACGTCCCGCTTTTCTACTCTCTCTCGTTCGTCGCCATCCTGGCCTCCCATCCATCTTACTCCTGAGCACTCGTCTAAAACCTAACCACTTCGTTGTTTTTTTCTGAACTGCCAGGAACATATTTTTCAATATTAGTACCATACTCGGAAACGAGACTTCGCTATCCAGCACTTTGTTGTCGTTCCTGGGTCTGTTTGGTCAGATATTGTTATGCCCCATGATGCCTCGATTCATCATCAGCGTGCGAGAGCTGTATGACCGTGACACTCGTCGTGGATGCCAGGGGATTGACAGCGGATTTGGCGTGTTGTCGCAACCCAGTGCCAGTCAAAACGTGGCCGTGTCCGCGATTACGTTCGCGGACGTCCCCCCGGAGCAGGATCAGGCAGTGGAAGGGGACGCGAACGAATCGGAGGCGATTCGACTCGAACCGTTGGGAGATAACGCGCGTCAGGTTTGAACGAGGATTTTGGGTAGAAATCGGGTACGGGCACAAGCGCTGGGGCATCGGTGAAAAATGGGGAATGACGTATTTCGAACGATGACTCGGTATATTTATTTTACCTATGCACATGCCTCGCCTTCTGAACCCGATGTACTATTTATATCTCAAAAGCCCTATCATCTCGAGGAGCTTGAGACTCCTTTACACGCGCAATTTGGTCTGTGCTGCAAAACATACGCAACGTTTTGATAGAAACTAGCATATCGCTCACATTTCTCGAGTGTTTAGTACAGTGTATACGACAGAACAAAACATCGCACCTGCTGCGTCCTCCACGCCTCCAGAAAATCGGGCCAGATGCACAACCAACGTTTCACGTGGTCATTAGAAATCCCAGAGACGCGCGATCCTGTCGTAGGCGCCAGTCAGGACTTGAGGTGCGCTCGGGGTCGAGGGAGAAGGTAAGGTTTCGTTGGTATTGGTACCCGGGAAAATGGTCGGTGCGGCGCTGAGATAGACCAGACAGGATGGTGTAGCAGGGTGCATCAGCGTTCCGGCTACTCGTGGGCGAGGGAGAACGGAGGTCAACGATGGAGACGGTCCGGTCAGTGGAGGACGCGAGGACGGTGTGTCCGTCAGGTATAACCACCAGATCGGTCGTTCAACGTTCAGGGACAGTCTAGACGCCAAGGATGAAAATAAGTAGAATAAAAACGAAACGGAAACCAGCATAAGATCGGCGCATGCCACCCAAAAAGACGGTGAAAGACGTATAATCGTATCCACACACATACCCGACTCAACGTTCCACGTCGGCACTGTCGAATCAATCCCATAGTTACATGTCCACTCCTTCGATCTGGGCGTAAAATCCGCCTTGGATACCCGTGCCGTGTGGGACTTGAGTACAGTAGTGGGGACTTTGCGTTTTCCGCGCCCCTAGTCAACCTCGCTAGCAGTCTTGCTCCATTTTTCTGGTCGGGAGGGCAAACCAGGTCGGATGTGGGTACGAGATGGTGGTGTCCCAGAAGCCGATGAGGTGGTCCGAGAATGGGGTAAGGAGACGGGAGCCGGCCGATTAGTTTGACCAACAATCTCGTTAAGAACGATATATGTAGGTGTGCTGTGGGTATGTCGACTTTTCGGGGCTGCAAAGAGAGATCACTCCGGAATTCCTGAACGAGAAAAAGAGAGACAGGTTGACCAGAATGAAGATACGGCACCTACTGAGAATCGAAAAGCGGGTTTCAGACATATCATTGGAGGTTATGCTACGTCATGGTGCTGAAGATGACGCGTGTAGTAGCCTTGCGAATGAAAGAAGGTATGGTTATCTGTAGCTGAAAGGAACACGCAATAGAGAGAAAAGGAAGAGATAAAAAAATCTCCGCCAATCAGGGTACACGACACTGATCCTGAACTTCCTCGATGTAACCCAGCATGATATGAAGGGTCTCGCAGGTCAGGCGTTCAAAGCCGTTGGAGATGGCGCAACAACGCTTACGGAGTAATGTATTAAGTGAGTCCCAATGTCGTTGGCAATACCGTCCAACCATGCAGGACCACTGGTCGAAGGACCTCCAGCTTGTGCATTTGGTGGAACAATGACAGTGGGTGCAAGAGACCCTCCGTCATGCCAACCCCCATCTGTGTAGGATACTGCAAGTAAAAAGACTCGGGACGAGGCCAATCAGTTCGGTGGTAGATGCACGCCAAAGGAAACGATGGTGTAGTAATGATTGAGATTCAAGCTAGCATTCATGCTACGGTGCCAGGAAGGGGTCCACGTTGAGGCGCTGCGGCGAGATACGCTTGTTCCCTCAACTGGCGTATACTGAATCATACTCCGATTCACACCGTTTGCACTCCGCGCGCTTTTTCCGTCACAACTCGCACGATCTCCCGACTCCTCGAGACCCCGTCTCGTGTCTCGTCTGTACCGCCGCACCTGCGACATGTTAACCCTTCCGACAACGACGCCAACGTCGGCACGGACGACGAGAGCTCTTCATACTCTCCGACCTCCGCGAGTATTTGTTCGAACGTGGTTTCCATCTCTCGTTACCCCTCTCGCGCTTCCTTTCCGAGTGGAAGGCAACATCCCCAACTCGATGTCTGCGCTTTTCCGTCCGCCGCTCCATCATTTCCGAGATTCATATGAAAATGGACTCCTCCATCCGTCACCCTACGCCGAATCCGTGAGACTCTAACCGTCTCCCCTGGATCTCCAGCTCCATCAGTCTGGGTCGCAGACACCGACAACTGAATAGACGGGTTAGGTGCATTGTTGGGTTGAGGCAGGCAGGTACTAAGCCCCGTCGTCCCCCACCGATTCCCTAGCTCTTACTCTCACGTACGTTGGTTTTTAGTGTCGGTTTTGCCTCTAACTTGCTCGTCCCACTGCGATATACGACTGTATGCGCAATCTATATATTTGCATCGAATCGATACTCGTCCCCTCCATCTATCGTCACCTTCCCTGGTGGAGGATGGCCCTTTGGAACGTGGCTTTGTTCATTATAAAATCCATGCATATGTACTGTGTGTTCTGAGCTGAACGGCGCACGCACAGATGATCTAGCTGTTTCAATGAGAAGATGAACATGGACATCGTCGCAATGCAGTATATCTTCCATTTGTGGGCGCGTATGATCTCATGATTTAGTTCAATCAATCGTTCAGGAACGGCAAGCAGCCAGAGCTGAAACAATGATCGTTGGTTCCTGGGAGTCTCCAGCGCTTTGACTGGCAGGTGACCATATCCCAGAACCATCCATTAATTCCGCTTTCGCTTCTTTATCGATGTGTTGCGCCTGTCCTTTGGGCGGTGCAATCAATCGCGCCAGTTCTGCGATGGAAGATGGTGATCTTGATGTGCATTGAGTCAGGAAAAGGCATGGCATGATTTGGTGAGTGCGATCACGGTGTCCAAACACCGTGGGGTTCATGCCTTGGTGCCGGCAAAGAGCGACGCGAGAGAGGGCCTGCTCAAGGCTTTGATGGGGCAGAGCTGTGGTGCACAGACATGCCATAGTATGGCAAAGGGCAGAGATGCGGCGCTATGTTTCGAGGCATTGCGAGTCGGGAGTTTTGACGGGCTTGGCATAAGGCAGTTCTCTCAATAATCCGTCATCTGACAGCTTAGGCCTTCTCGCTCCCATGGTGGAACTGAAGCAGAATATTGGCCGTCCATGACACACTTCTTGATGATTACCGTTCAGATCACCATTGCCAGCAACAACTGTGGTTCTCCCCATCACTTCCGCGCCTCCTCAAGTTGAGGTCAGCCTACATAATGGGTTATAATTGGATACATGTTGACGGGCAGGAGTAGGGAGCCAAGATGTATTGTGACGGCACTCGTAAGTACCTCGTAGAAGGCGTGCCTCTGAAGGGAATGAGCGACTTGATTCGTAGTAGCGCGTTGAACTGAACGAATGGCAGAAATGCGGGACCTCGATCGATGACAGATCTGCTCTTAGGCGCTATAGCTTCAAGGCCGCTTACATGCCACCGGAGGTGATGTGATCTCATTCCAAATGAAAACCGCCATTCGGTCTGTTTACCACAAACGTCCTGTGATGTATACAAAGTTGCGCTCGCACCGCCTTCTGCCACCATCCCTCCATCAGGCTGTATCGCGTGTTGGTTGACCCCGGACGATCGTACGTCACTCATTGTTCCAAAAGAGTCTTGAAACAAATTTTAATACACCAGGGAGAGGATATAACCGCCAGGGTAACCCAAGACCGAACCACTGACAACCTCCCCCTCTCCTCTCCTCTCATTCTTTGTTTGTCATTGAACCATTAGACATTGCTGTTTCTCTTGTACCTGCCATGTCCTCCGACTTACAGTCTGCTTTGCAGGATTTCCAGTTGAATAACTATACATCCTGTATGGTTGCTCATACCTTCTCTCAATGGTTAATCTTATAAACCAGCACAGTTGTTATTGTCATTGCTGTCATATATGATTATCGTGAGTGTGCACGGCATCCATTTTGTTCTGAAGCGATAATTGCAATACTACCACTGCAGTCCTCACCTTGTCGAGAGAGGTATGTTATTTCACTCTCCGCGTCATATCAGTCAGCTGACAACATTCGAAGGTAGACTATGTTTGGGTGAGCAGCAATTATTCAGTAACCACTGTGCCCCTGACAGCCCCACAGTGCAGACCCTGGACATGGGTCTCCACAATGTTTGTTCTGGTGTGTATAAAGCCTCAGAGGACACCCCATTGCAGGTGTTCCGAATTGACAGTTCTGTAGGTCCGTTATGTCGGCCTTGGTTTTGCTGTGTAAGTCTATTGTTGCTATGATGCATACCAAATTGTATAGCTAAGAATTAAACCATGCTGAAGTATCAATGGTGACTGTATGTTCAGAATCAAATCTGAGGTTAATTGAGCTAATTAGATGCCGTCACAGATACCCCTGGCTCTGTCACAGTCAGTGTTTCTGCTTGATCCCTTGCCTATCACTAATACAATGACCATCTTCTGGCAGATGTATGCATGTAAATTCAGACTGAAAGCTTTATTAACAACAGTTCCATAGGTGTAAGTGGATCAATTTACTGCCTGCCACACAATCAGTATGAGACAAGGATGTTCTAAAGGTACTGTGTTGTATGTGGCAAATAACTGGACATTCGAAATATTCATTGCAGCTGCTGATTGTAAGTTACTATACCTTCTCATTCCTTTCTACAGACTGTAATTTCAATTACAGATGTGATGATCCTGCGGGTGTATGCAATGTGGAATCGATCCAAAAGGATTCTTTGGGTCCTCCTGTCCGTTTATGTTCCACAGGTTATTTGTACCTTTCTTTTTACAGGCATCTTTGGCAATCCCAATACCTACATCTCAGGTATGTCCGGAGCCAAATTGTACACATCACTGCGTCTCACGGAGGGGGCCATTCGTCACCCTGCACCCATTTCTCTAGTCACAGTTGTTCAACTCATGAATTTTTCTTTGTGTGATGTTTCATCAAACACTAGTACAGTGATGTCAGTGTACGTGTGTGGTAAAATCCTGCGATTTGTTCTCGGTGCTACACTTTTGGTTCTCGCCGTCATGCAAACCTTGAAGCAGTCAGTTGACATGTACAAAGCAACCAAGCAATGGCAGCCTAATCGGTACATGCAACAACTCATGAAAGACGGTATTATTTATTTCCTTGTGTACGTTCCGCTTTTCTACTCTCTCTCGTTCGTCGCCATCCTGGCCTGCCATCCATCTTACCCCTGAGCACTTGTCCAAAACCTAACCACTTCGTTGTTTTTTTCTGAACTGCCAGGAACATATTTTTCAATATTGGTACCATACTCCAAAACGAGGCTTTGCTATCCAACACTTTGTCCTCGTTCCTGAGTTTGTTTTGTCAGGTATTGTTATGCCCCATGATGCCTCGATTCATCATCAGCGTGCGGGAGCTGTATGACTGTGACACCCGTCGCGACTGCCAGGGGATTGACAGCGGATTCGGTGTGTTATCGCAACACATTGTCAGCCAAAGCGCGGTCGTGTCGGCGATTGCGTTCGCGGATGTCCCCCCGGAGCAGGATCAGGTAGTGGAAGGGGACACGAACGAATCGGAGGCGATTCGACTCGAACTGTTGGGAGATAACACGCGTCAGGTTTGAACGAGGACTTTGGGGACGGGCACAAGCGCTGGGCCGTTGGTGAAAAGTAGTGGATGGTGTACTTCGAATGATGACTTGACATATTTATCTTACCTATGCATATGCCTCGCCTCCTGAACTCGATGTATTATTTATATCTCAACGCTCCATCATCTCGAGTGAGCTTGAGACTCCTTTACACGCGCGATTTCAAGTCTGTGCTGCAAACCCTACGCAACGTTTTGATAGAAACCAGCATATTGTTCACATTTCTCGAGTGCTAACTACAACGTATACGACGGACTCGGAACAAAAGCCTACTATCACCAAGCAAACGGGTGAGCATCATGACGAGGAATGCTTAGCGAGGAATGAGAGAGAATAAAAATCTCCGGCAATCAAGCTACACAACACCAGCCCAGAACATGTTCGATGTAATCAGCCATGATACGATGAGTTTCTTTCGAGGGATGCCTAGTAACATCGTGGAGCATCATTAACCCCAATGCTCGTAACCGACGCCAGACCGATAAAGCGCCACTCACCCTGGAATCCATCAAAAGCAATGCTGTGGGTCACCACAGGATCTGACCGTGACGCGTCGACGTTCCGTTGCCAACGACGTAACTAGTGGGTGTGTTCGTACATCCAAACTCTTGATACCCTCGATCGTGACCGAGCACACTGTCACAAATCGAGAAACAATGCGATCAAGTCACATGTGTCACGTGATAACTAGCTTGCCAACCCAAGTCCAACTTCCGGGAGCTGTATCTTTTTCGCGTTGTATATCGGCACCCTGCGAGTCGAAGAACCTGATGGAAATCACAGAAGACAGGCTCTATTCAACTCGGTCCGTGGTCGGTTTTTCCCCGTT
Organism: Boletus subluridellus; assembly: GCA_038092575.1. Classification (NCBI taxonomy): domain Eukaryota; kingdom Fungi; phylum Basidiomycota; class Agaricomycetes; order Boletales; family Boletaceae; genus Boletus; species Boletus subluridellus. Next base: position 11,340 of record JBBPQN010000588.1, read on the forward strand.
CTTCGAGCGCTCTCGTGGCCACACCGGTTTGTGTCCTTTTGCAATTACCACTCGTTTTAAATTCTAGCTTCTATGTACCATGTGGTCGGATACCCTCCGTTTTGTCACGACCATCATCGATAGCTTATGCACTTTATATTTCAGCTCCCACTCATCACCATGCTCGCTCTCGCACCCAGCGTCCACACCACAGTTTGGTCCCGTCAAGGGATCCGTCTCGCTGTATGGCTTCAATGTGGGCCCTTGCTGGCACCGTAGCAGATATGAAAGCTGGCATGGATCTCGACCAATACAAGACATCGTCTCCTTCGGCGTGTCCGCTACCGAACTGGTTGGCCTTCTCCAGGATCATTTGACTCGCATTGGAATCAAGCAGCAACGCCTTGAATCCCAACCGCAGAATAACAATATTCACCTGCAGTGATTAGGAAGATTTGTTCGGTCTGTCCAGTTCACGGTTGCTTGGGACACCCTCCCCTCCACCATCGAGCGTCAAGAACTTGCAATCGACATGTACGGCCCCAGTACCCAGAATGCGGGGTCAAGCATGGATCCGATCAATCTAACACGCACTCCCACAGCTCCGCGCACAGAACCCGCCACTCAACGTTTCCTTTGTCGGCTTCACTACGATTTGGGACGGTGTGCCCGGTCCCGATCCGGGACATCAAGCGTTTGGGTATACGAATGCGTCCTCTTACGTCATGGGCGGCGTGACATCGACGGTCGCGCCTTGTGATGACCCGCAGCACCTCTCTTATTGGATCCGAGGGTGGGTGGCGCTTTATCGGTCAGGGTCCTAGGATAAGGGTCAATGACTCTCGACGATGTGAGGCATTCCTTGAAAGAGATATATCGTATAATGGCTGATTAATCGAACAAGTCGTGGACCAGTGTCGCGTAGACTGATTGACCGAGGTCCGAGATTGATGAACATACTCTTTCTCAGTCGCAATGCTGCACATGTCATTTTCACCACAATGACGTAGTGTACCCTCAAATAGTATACCTGAAGCCCGCTCTTTGATCCCCAATATGGTGTATCTTTATTCTGGTCAATTTGTTCCTGCTTTACTTGTTCCACCAATTCAGAATGATATCCCCTTTCGCCGACCCGCTCATACGCAAGGGGTAATAACACGAGTCGAATGCTGAGGAACCATGATCTCCAAGCCATCTGAGGAGAGATCCATTCAGCTCCAAGCGACAATACCACCCAGAATCCCCAACCGATTTTGTATCGCCATCTCCACAGCACAGGCCGAGACCATTCCCCAACCCTGTGGGGGCACGTTCTCCAGCATTTTGCTTTCGACGTGCTGTATCCCAAGTCCATATATCAGCTGACTGACTCAGGAAAAAACAACACAAGTCCCAACGGCGCACAGAATGTTCCAAAATACTTGACACCTGACGTTAGCGTTGGAGATGTTAATCGTATATCCCACCAGTGCGATCAACTAAGAAAAGCAAGGTACGAACGAAGAACAGATATGAGGCTTGTCTGAAAATTCTGCGAGGGCCAAATAAGACGAGAGCTACGCGGGACGCTAGACACCGGGGCAAGAACCGCTACATTGACTTGTCGCTCGCTTACAGGCAAATACGGTGGGACATTCAGCAATTGACTGACAGATGTACTATTCCGAAGCTTGCAGAGGGACAACCGAGTACGTTCGTGTTTGTGAGTTGAAGTTTATAAGACAGTTGGACCAGACACAGTCGGCTTAAGATGACCCATATCGTTTCATCACGGGAGTCCACGGAGCGACCTCGTCTTCCTTTGCGTTCTCCTGGATGGAGGAGTGGGTAGACAGCCCTGCGAGATTGGTATCGGCATCGCGTTCTCTCCCGCCACGACCGCAACCACGGCGCGCAGGGACGTCCGATTCGGGAATCGATTGGGGAAGATCTTTTCTTCTTTTCGGTACGCCCACTTGGGAGGGGACTCTACCCCGTCGGACAAAAAGGAAAAAAAAAATACCGTACGCGTCTACGTTCCTATCTAGCGCTTCCTCGGTTGTGTTTACAGTCCAACTCGGGTTACGAGCCAATGTAGCGCCCGCTCGTCAAGTTTCGATGTTACCGAAATGTTGGGCCCTCGCTGGTTGCATTGCAATCTTGCATCTTGCATCCAAAGCCAACCGTGCCGACGATACGATAAAGGTACGAGACATGTTTCGAGTACATGGACCGATGGATTGATACCGTGCGTGGTGGGAATAGGACAACATACCTTCCGTGACGCGCGATCGTGATGCTCACCCATTTCCTTGGTGGAGGTAGCCTTTGGTTCCGTCGTAGTATACGCTGTAGTAAGCACGCGAGGAATGTAATAACATTCTAGTTTCTATCAAAGTGCCGCATAGGTCCTGAAAAGGTTTGTAGCACAGACCAAATCGCGCACGTAAAGGAGAAGCCCTCGCGAGAGAATGGAGTTTTGAGATATAAATAATACATCGAGTTCGGATGGCAAAACATATGCATAGGTAAAATAAATATGCCGAGTCACTCAGGTTCAAAGAAGTATACCATTCTCTATCTTTCACCAACGGCCCAGCGCTCCTGCTCGTCCCCGATTTCTACCCAAAATCCTCGTTCAAACCTGACGTGTGTCATCTCCCAACAGTTCGAGTCGGATCGCATCCGATTCGTTCGCGTCCCCTTCCACGACCTGCTCCTGCTCCGGGGGGACATCCGCGAATGCAATCGCAGACATGGCCGGGTTTTGACTGGCAACGAGTTGCGACAACACACCGAATCCGGTGTCAATCCCCTGGCAG
>JBBPQN010000589.1:0-14097 GCA_038092575.1 Boletus subluridellus
TTACAGCGGAGCGCGAATATATATACTGCCTGAAGGTGTTTAGGGCAGGTGAGGCTTAAATAGGAAAGGGGATTTAGGGGAGGCACTATCGTGTGGATGAGGTAAGAAACGCGTCACGTATAAAAGGCACGTGACGTAATAGGGCAGTGTCCTCGGGGAAATTAGGAACGGGAGAAAGCGGAAAGGAAGAAATCGGATCAGAAGAAGGCTATGCCTTCGGAAAGAGTCGGGATAGGTTCGAAGTCAGCGAAGGCGTCGTCGGATAACTCGTACTCCCGGAGGGAGGAGATGATGTCGTCCCATAGGGTCAACTCTGGATAGTCGAGCGACAAGGAGGAAGGGGAAAATGAAGGGGGGGTACTTCCACTCGTAACAATTCCCAGGCATCTCAAGGATATATCAAGGGTAATGTGGCTATACTTCCTCAGGATATGCTTCAACTCTGTACTGTCATTCCTCCTGGAGATGATGAGCAAAAGCAGGCAATATATGCGTTGTTCATCTGTTCTAATACAAAGGTATCGGTCAATACTTTTAAAAAGTTACCACCTGTTCTGGTCAATAAGTCAATTGTGCGAACACTTGCCCATTTTTTAGTGTCCCATAATGGCTGGTATTGAGGCGTAGTTGCTGTCAATGAGCAACAGATTGACAGTTTATACAATGGCAACACATTGCAGGGTTTTCCTTGTGTCGTTGAACTGGTGATTTTGCAAGATGAGGATGACGCACAGAATACATCATCTTATTCTTCTAGAATTGAAGGACAAACATTGCAAGAGATGACAGACACTGATAACATTTTGCTTGAGTCTATTGGTTATACAGAAGGTGATCACTCACCCGTCAACCAGCATCTCATGAAAGTGAGTGCATTAGCTTGGTGTTTGGATCAAAAACAATTCATACAGATTCGAACGGGGGGGATCTCGTGTGTGAGAATACTCCAGGCTTGCTTACTTGGTTATTTCCTCACTTGGATCCATTTGGTATTGGTGGATTTCATGATCCTAACTGTGAACAGTCTGTGCACGTTCCCTTTGCTCGTCAAGTTCGCAATCTTTTGATGCAGGACAACTCTCTTTTTGAAAAGGATCCTTCCTTTGCATTCATGTGTTGGAACATATGTCAGAAATGGAAAGTCAACCATTCTTTGACTTTTTGTGTTTCTACAGATCTACACTCTCAGTTGGATGAGCATTTGTATAGGATAGCACCTGCATTAACAGACATGATGCAGATGTGGCAAACTGATCCACATGCTAGTCCTAAAACTAAACTCCATCAGGAAGCACTCACTTTGCTGAAGAGATTACAGTTAATTTGTAACCATTCACCTGGATCTTCAGGATATAAACAATGCTGGCAAAATGAGATATGTGGTTTGATTCATTCTTTTGGAATGCCTGCGTTATTCATCACCATTAATCCTGCAGATGTTTGGAACCCGCTTGTAGGTTTACTTGGCAATTTAAGTATTCCTGAATGGTACGGAATGTTGACCTTTGATTGTGCAGTCTTCATGGCACGTCATCCCACTGTCACAGCATTGTTCTTTAACGAAGTATTGATAGTGTTTCTGCAGGTTGTGATCAAATCTGATGGACATGAGCCTGGGTTGTTTGGTGTGTGTGAAGCGTTTTATGGGATGGTTGAGGCTCAAGGCAGGGGTATGTTACATTGTCACTTGTTGTTATGGTTAAAGGGAAATCCTAATCCTCAAATGTTACATGATTGTATGCAAGCAGATGATTTATACCAACAGAGGATTATTGCCTGGTTAGAAACAAACATTAAGTGTGAATTACCAGGTCAGATTAACGTGCAGGTTGATCCTATGCAGCCACAAAAAGATGGTGCTGAAGTTGATCCTCGCTTACAAGTTGCACCTCAGATTGACCAAATGGATGAAGATGAATTTCGTGTGGAATTTCAGAAGTTCGTTTCTCACTTAGCTGTCCAGTGTAATTGGCACAAACATACAGAGACATGTTGGAAACATTTAAAACCTGACGAGCCTCATGATGACAATCATTGTTGTATGCGAATCAATGGGGAAACATGTGTGATTATGGAAATTGACCCGGAAACTTTGTCGATACTACTTCGTCAACTTCATCCACATATCAATAACTTCAATGATATTGTTCTTTTCCTTGTCAAGTGTAACATGGACATTAAGTACATAGGTTCAGGACCGGCTGCAAAAGCTCTCGTGTTCTACATTACTGACTATATTACTAAAAGCAGCTTGTCTGTACATGCTGGTCTCAATGCTGTTAAGTATGCATTACGTCAAAATGAACAGTGAGACTTTACAGGTGAGGGGCCGTATGCAAGGGAAAAAAGTGTTCTTGTGAAGTCTGTACATGCTCTGATGGCTCGACAGGAGATGTCTCACCAACAGGTGATGAGTTATTTGGTAGGCAGTGGAGATCATTATAAAAGTCATACCTTCCTGACAATTTCCTGGAAGCAAATCCATCAGTATGTCACTCATATGGAGAACCCTCATGTGAGTGAAGTTGACTGTGCCATGTCTGATTCTCTTATTTCGGTGACTGTTGGTTCAGACACTCTGCATGTCTCAGATGTGATGAACGATTATGTTTACCATCCATGTATAGGATCTTTCAACAGTTTATCTTTATGGCAGTTCTGTGAGCTTACAGAAAAGATCTGTATGTCAAGTGAAACACAATGAGTAGAAAATTTGTCATGCAGGCTTGGAGCACTTTGCCCAAATCATCCTGACTGTAATGTCCAATATGCTGGTCGTAAGGCTACAGAACATGGATGGTTCCTCATAGGACATCCTGAATCTGATACTTATATGGTCTGACTACGCACAGTGCGACAAATTATTGTGTTGACTAGACGTTCATTACCTCGTGATTCATCATCTGTTGACAATCATGCACTATGATGTCGTGCAATGCTTGTTCTATTCAAACCATGGTGACCTCTTTCTGACGTGAAGAGTGACAATGAGTCTTGGATAAGTGCACAGGAACGTACTCAACTTGGAGTGTATGAAAATGCGATTTTGCAGAATCTGCAGGTTGAAAAGGAATTGAAACAACCCTAAAGCGAGTACAATGTGTACCTCAGGTCATCATGAATGTCAACTGGAGTGGAAGTGGAGTGGTGAAGGAATCGGGCTCAGCTCTGAAGCTCTAGAGGAAACTCCAAGAGAACTAAACTGGAGGACGTCCAGTGAAGTCTTGAGGTCTTATATATCATTCTACATATGTGTACATGTTTGTACCAGATCTACTGATACATCTGCATATGGTAAGATGGGGATTAAGGACATGGGTCATAACATGTGTTTGGCATAGCCATGAAATGGAAGAGCAGAGATGAATAACATGATGCAACTGCATGCGGTGGCAGAATGGAAGAGAAGAAAAGAAGTGCACAGCACAGAGATGAATGTGAAAGAAATATAACTATAAAAGGATAAATGCATCTGTTAGAGTCAGAGTGACTCAGAGTGCATCGCAATGACTGATGGCATAGCCTGCATCAAGAAGTCAAGTGATAAATGAGTCATGTGACCCATCACATGATCTAGTCACGTGACTTTGAAGATGAAAATAAGTTAAAGTCAAAAAGGAAAAGAGTCGTCATAGGAATAAATAGATGATGATAGGAGCAAACCGTAACAGGAATGTGAAGATGCTCGTGAGAGGCACAATGAAACAAGTGCAATGACATCTATCTTCTTTGATGGAACATCAAATAATTTTACAGCTGGGGAGGGTCCTGATTCCATGGACATCAACAGTTTGCAGATCTCTGTACTCAATTCAGGTTTATGTAACGTTGATGATGGCTCTCTTCTGCAAGCTTCAGAGATGTTACCTCAACAATCTGCCGTTACAGATGTGCTGTCAGCATTGGAAAGGGCAAAGCTGTTTGATTTCATACCTGATGACAACACAGACGCTTCTGATCCAATATGATGTTTGATTTCAACAGCCCAGGATGAAGTTGACATTGATTGTCAGAATAAAGTAATGCAGAGTTTACAAAAGAGACAATGGCTTGATTTGGACAGCACTGCTGAAACATTGGTCACTGATAATCAAACTCAGAAACATCGGCATTGTGTGTTGCCATCTATTTGCGTAATGAACATTCCAGAACATTATGTAGAAACACACGTTCGATCACAGCCAATGACTGCGGAAGAGCTCACACTCCACCATGTCATCATTGAGTGCGGAATTGAAAACAATGAGGACCAATTCCATGCTTTCAAGATCGTAGCTGATCATGTTCTCCTTCAAAGCAAAGATCAATTATGATTACATATTGCAGGCATTGGTGGGCCCAGGAAGTCACATGTCATAAATGCCCTGGAAGCATTATTCACATGTTTTGACGCCTGACAAAAATTGCAGATAACTGCTCCAACAGGTTGCACTGCAGTTCTCATCAAAGAACATACTATTCATTCACTCACATTGTTGCCCAATAGACAACACACTGTTAATCAGGCCATGTTGGAAATCATATGGAGGGATGTTGAATACTTGATTATTGATGGAATCTCGCTTGTGTCAGCTAAGATGCTATGTGATGTCTCACACCAATTATGCTTGGCTAAGTCAGCTGATCCTGTTGCAGCTTCAAAGCCCTTCAGAGGCATGAATGTCATCTTTACAGGTGATTTCGGACAGTTGAAACCCGCTCATGAACATGCTGTGTTTAGTTACCAACTTGTGAAGAAGCTAACTGCCAACATGTGTGAAACTGTAGACAGTCAGACAGCATTGTATGGGGCATATCTATGGTGATCTATCACGGACATAGTGGAGCTGACTGAGAATTGGCGTGCAAAAACAGATCCTGCTTTTGTAAATTTGCTAAATCGCGTGTGATTGGGTATTGCTTGGGATGGTCTACACTCTCTTTCACCTGCTCAGAAAGGGAATGGATCAAATTACAATGAGTTTGACTATGAAGTTCTGAACAAACGTCGACTCCAATTTTTAAGTGCACAAGAACCTATAGTGTGTGCTGCTTTTGCAAACTCTCCCATTATCATTGCAGAAAAAACAGTGAGAGATGCAATAAATAAGTGGAAAGTGTGGAGTTTTGGTGAAAGTTTGAAAGTGGATGTCCATTACTATCATTCTGTAGACACGTTTCGAAAGTGTTCATTACCTGATACAGTCCAGCAAGGTTTGTGGAATCTGACTGCAAGCAAGACTGAAGATGCAATTGGCCTATTACCTCTTTGCCCTCGTTTACCAGTCATTGTGACTGAAAATTTGGCTGTCCAACATAATGTTGTCAATGGCACAGAAGGCACAATCAAGTCTATTAAGTTTTCTGTTGATAATTTGGGATGTAGGTTTGCAGATTGTGTTTACGTTTGCATTGCAAACTTGGGGGTGGGCATTGTTCCAAATGACCCAGATATTGTACCTATTGTGCCAGTGAAGACCTCTTTCAAGTTCATTGATGAAAGTGGTTCCAATTATAGTATACAAAGACAACAAGTACCTTTGCTTCCCGCTTTCACGTTTACTGATTACAAAGTTCAAGGACGTTCCTTGTCTTCTGTAGTGGTGGATATTGCAAGCTTGCGTAGTTTACAAAGTGTATATGTCGTGCTTTCTTGCACCAAAAGTTTGTCTGCTTTGGCTGTTCTCCGGTGGTTTCCTTCTAATAAAATCTACCAACGACTGTCATCTGAATTTCGTGATGAGCTTGAGCAACTTAACAGACTCACAAAACTTATGAAAGAAAGATTCAGGAATGCATAGACTGACAAATTATAGTGTATACAAGGTTATGTACATTGTGCCAAATCCTCTCTGACTTGGCTTTCTCACAATTGTACACTGGCAACAGAGGGTATGACTAATCCTCCTTATCTGCAGCTGATGAAATCACTGAATCGATCATCTCTTGTTAACGAGCCTTTCACACCAGCATAGCGACACCTTCAACAATGACATAAATTTTGGTTATTATTGTACAGTCTTGTTAACTCCCTTGGATAGCCATACACGACGCAATGAAATGACACACCAAGCATTAGAAAAAAGAATGCCCTCCGAGTGTCGAACTAAAAGAAGCTAATGGTTTGTACGTGTGTTCACATACCCGCCCTCCCAGATGCCAGATGATGGCCCTTCTGTCATCAAAGCATCGCTGAGCAACAGTGCTCTCTATGTCCCAAGGAACTCGTTCATCTGAAAAGTCGATGAACAAGCATCTGCCATCAAACATGTGCCTGATAGTGTGAGGGCAACACCATGACAGTCTGCAATGGTGAGTTTCGTCTTCCACTCTTTCCCATTCTTTACTATTCAATGCCAACTTGTATCCCCGCACCTCGTACTTTTCATAGCATTTGATTGTCCTTGAAGATGGTATGCTGTTGATGAATGAAATTGGATTTTTCAGTGCTTGCTGATTGTTCGTTAACTTGGGATAGGACAAAAAGAAGCCTTCAGAAGAGATGAAGTTCATGACTGCAGTTAAGTGAAATTTGAAGATGGGTGTGAAAGGTGAGGTGAACCATGATTCGATGATGTCAATTGTGCAGTCCCCATTGGTTAACTTCGTCATGCTAGCGATGGCGTTGACTCGACGGTACTGATGTCTAACCATGGTGCCCCATACAGGGACAAACCCCATCGCACGAAGACAGAACAAGACTCTGCGTAACTGATATCTGGGGATATACAGATCCATGTTGTTGGGACGCCAGTCTTGCGAGGGATCAAACATGTACAGTATCATGGATCCTGATATTACTGCCCAATGCACATCCATCATGTCCATGAAAGTTGTGAAAGGTATGCTGAAGTCCTCAAGAATTTTGTGTACACATTGCAGAACGGCATGGTGCATGATGGCGAAATTTGACTTTGTAGTTGCTCCATAGGCAGCCATGTCTGCGAATGACATGGCTGTTAGAAAAGCAACTATCCTGTATGTTCTTTAGTGTTCTTTCTTTCTCATCCGTCTGAGGGAAAAAGAAACTGATGTGGCACTCCCAACTGTAGTTCTTTGTACTTTTAACTCTCTCATTGAACCAAATGATCTAAGTGTACGTTACTTGCACATTCAAGTCACCAATTATTTATTATCCACCTGAGCTGAATGTTGAGCAGAGGTACTAAGCGAGTTCATTTTTCCATTCATGACGCCAAGCAATGGTGGTATGTAGGTTGCAATCACACCTCCATTTAGGGGGGTAAAACAAATTCTATCTAATGTTTGACACAATTGCAATTGGTTCAAGACAACATTTCAGCCTACTAATGGACGAATACAAATTTGCGCTCCTCCCTTGACCTCCTTCTTCCCTTGACACTCCCTCACGATGTCCTTCATTCTCTGTATGTATCCTTTATAGTTCAGACCTGTTTTTTGATGGCCACATAGCACAGTTGAAAACACCCGTGAAGGACTTGTTAGGGGAGCAGGTCATGTCAAAACTGGGACGACCCTCTGACAACCCACTACTCGACATACCTCCTTCTTTCCAAGATGTTACTGACTGGGCAATAGTGGTACCTAACCCTAATGTGACAGAGTGGGGCTGATCTTTGCTTGTCATTTACAAACAACCTCTGTTGGTTAACAACACTTCACTGCAGCCTGTCACTTTACAACTACAAGGCATTCTTGGGTGTCATAATCTGTCAACATTTGGAACATGGGACAGGTTCTGTTCAGCTTTATATTTACACTACCTTTCTTTAACTGCAAAATGTAGATCGTCTACAGGCACTGCCAGTGCTGTGCAGTTCCTTAGATTGCGTTCTCCTGGCATACCCACTCTATGGGGACCAACTATCTCCACAGTAAGAAATATACAGAGGATAGTACATGCAGTTGTAGGTGGTCACGAACAGTGGTCTATCAATGATGAAGAATTATACATGCAATGTCATGTGTTTACCAAAGTAAGAAAGGCTGGAACACGTTGACAACTGAATGCTCACTATTTGTAGATAACTGATCATAACACTCACAAACGTAGTGCATTGGAACCTTGTGATGATTTAGCAGGAATTACGAAAACAATCGAACAAAACTGGTGCATCACCAAGAAATTGCAACTTGGATGGTGCAATGATGATGGTTCAATGGTGGCATGCTCCCCGGTTGTGTTTGCAATCGGAGACCTTGTTGATGTGGCAGTCACTTGTGACATCATCATGAGATGCATGGATTCGGGCACCAGAACTGTCCAGATTCACTTAAACTTGGAACACGTCCTACAAATCACCCCTGTGCAGTCACATGTTGTCCATCATTTCCCAAGTCCATCATTTCATCTCTTTTCTCACAAATGTAAACAGAACGATCAGCCAAATGCAAAAGCATTAGCTACAACATCATGCAATGTGCTCCAACCCTCAGCATTCACATTCTCATCTGCCTCCAATGTGGCCCAAAGCGAAAAGTCTTCTACAATGTGTTAACTCCTTTTTTTGTACACACTCATGATTGCACCATCCCAGTTTGTTTATGTTCCATGTATGTACAACGAAACTGTATTTACTGACTTGTTCCCACTCAATATGTTCCATAGTACCTGCAAATTTGTTCGTATTTGTTCTCCTTAATTTTATTTTTCATGCTTTCATAATTTTTATGTTTTTAACAGACGGATTGAAAATCATATTTATATTATGTAAGCACATGTTTGAAGATTGGTTATACATGGTTGCTATGTATTTCTGATTCTGTCCAACCACAAGTCCGCCACGCAACGTTAATTTCCTCTCATGTCTCAACGGAAGTTTGTGGTACAATGTCATCTCCACCGATGTTCAGATCAGACTGTCATGATTACGATCCTGGCTGATGTACAATGTACTCCTGTCTCACACATGAAAAATGATTCATCATTGACTTCCTCCAACTTTTCAACTGCTAGCTACTACATGCAGACAGAATCCAGTCAAGAACATGGTACATGCAGGAAAGCATAAAGCAGAGTCGACAGACAACAATCCCAATCCCGAAGGCGATAATGAAACGTTCATCCTCACATGCTAACTCCCTCACATACACTCAATGCATAGCAATAACCAGTGTTAAGTGACCAAAGTCTGTAAATGTGCACTATCACCATGTTAACTGACTGATGATATACTTCTAGACCTGATCATGGTTTGGATGAAGATGCAGCAACACCATCTGAAACAATGTATTCGATTTTGAACAGTTTCATGTAGACTTTCATTGATGTTTTCTTCAGCAATGACACCCTTCCTTCCAACCCTACATCACAGACCAACAGTGAAAGTACTGGTGAAACACCCAACATGTAACTATCTTACTGTACCAACCAAACAACCTGTAACACATGCTTATCAACTTACATAGTTCTGATGCAACTGTGGTGGATGTGCAACAAACTATGTCCGATGTACAAGTGCCCAAAACTGGTAAGGAATACACTATGCTCTCCTCCTTAGTTGACACTGAAAGTCTCAGCAGACAATCCGAATGAAACCTCAACTACACAGCATGTCATTGAACTAAGTTCAGATGCGCTGCATGGACTACCTGATAACCTTGTCATGTACGTTACCAACAACATTCAAATCCTGCACCTAAATAGTCAACAGTCGGTTGCGCACGTTTGCAAACCACGCGAGTAGTGCAAATAATTCATTCAGTCTTGGCATGTTGCGTGAACAGCTGTCATGGGGTGAATGCCGTCCACTTACAGATAGATCCTCATTGTGGTGCTCATTGGATGGCCGTCTGCCTGTCACTGTCTGGGTTGTTGGAAAGATAGTCAACACTGCTTTCGAAGCAAACAGCGAACCACTCAAAATGGTTGGAATCCAAATTGAACCATTGTCCACATCTGGAGGTGCTGATGCAAAAACAATCATTGGTGGTCTCAGCTACCCTGTGATCTGTATGTCTCCATCACACTTTATATATGAGATATTAATTTTTTTTCAAGTATACCACAAGAACTGGACATCTGTGAAAGCTACGTGCTTCACCAGCTCTTACCAAGAACAAGGCAGGAATGTGGTATGTGTACTCCATTCATACTCCATCTTATCACTTCAATGACTTTCAACAGCCACAACCATTTACAGCTGTTTATAATGGGATGGTTCAATTCAATTCTGATAAAAGTCAGATGATTGCCTACCCTGCACATGATTTGAGACCTCAAGATCTCATACTCATCGAAGTCCACATCCACAGGTATATCCCCAGCAATGCAAGAACCGGTTCAAACAGTTGGAATATGTGATGCGTCAAATTCGAACTTATCTCTATCACTGTTGTGCACAAACATCAAATTGCTGAATCTAGTCAGATCAGAAGTGCTGTGCAAGAATCTAGAGAAAATGTGGTTATCTAATTTGGTTTTTTGATCTCATTCCCGATGTACACTAAGAAATTCGTATTGCATTCAATGAGACTCTCTGATTGATCTATAAACCACCAACCCCTCTGTGAAAAATTCAACCAATTTTCACTTTTTGTCACTGACAATGACCTCGTCCCTCAAAGTTGCTGTGACTGACCACATGGTTCATCACCATGATTGTGTGAGCTGATTGTGTACCGTCCATCTCGTCATCTAATAAATCATGATTTAGCGTTATCCCATCACAGTCCAAGGACTATTCTATGCACCTGCTTGCGAAACACCGTTGCTTGTTGCAGTCCCCTTGTGTACCACAAATACTGATACTGGCTCACATATCACCGTCCAAGCTCACTTGTACTTCGATCCACCTAACCAATCCAATTCCAACGATAATCATGATGACTCTTGATTGTCTACACCCCAATATAATGAGCCAGAAGATGACGAGCTACCTCCACCTGTACAGGAACTGCCTTCATTCATTACTTCCTACACCTGTGACAACGTCACCATTCAACAAGAAGACATTTTCCTCCCAAATCCAATGGATATATTTTTCATTGACCAATGACTTAACAATGACTTGATGGTTAATTCCGCAATCCGCACATCCTCAGCAATGATGTGGCGTGGACATCAAAGTTCATTCAAAGGAGGTTTGTTAGTCGTTCTGCATTTCAACAAAAGACATAATGTCTTTGTCCACTTATCGCGCGAGTGTATCGACCTCATTACCTTCTGTGTTTGTGTGTAAGTCACACTTTCCAACACAATTCATATCTAATGTGCCATTTAGAACTATAAAGCAATTGTTCAACTTGCCATGACTTTCCGTCAAGTAATCCGTACAACTTGAACATTGTGTACATTCACCTGTACTTTACTATGCTGCTGGACTCCATCACTTGCCAACCAATTTCCAAACATTTTTTTTTAACTACTTTCCAACTCTCTTCCTTTTTTGAAATAGGTAGACAATGTGGCAGAGTAGAAGATTAATAAAGAGAGCAAAGAGAGGAGTGACCCACTCCTGAATATTACCACCCAATCGTTTCAACATTTGTCAGTACTAACCAATTCTCCTGAGACATTGAAAGTAATAAAATTGCACTGCCGGATTCCATCACTTGCCAACCAATTTAATCTGTATACTACCCACTCCTGAATATTACCACCCGATTGTTTCAACATTTGTCAGTATGAACCAATTCTCCTTACCCCCTGAGACATTGAAATAAAATTTGTCTCTCATTTGAATTGTTATTTTATTTTTGCCTACCTAATCTTGCCTTATATGAGTCAAACACTATCAAGTTGACAACAGCCTCGGGTCCAGGGGTGCCCGGAGGGCAATGCTATGTAATTAGTTCTAGCCATAACAACATAGCTGCATTTCCCCCCTAATTTGTTATATTATTGATCATGACACTGGTTTAATCTAATCTATCTAAGTGAGATGTTTCAAGTAGGCTAACTACACTTTGCTACACTTGTTGGGATACTTTTACTAACCTTTTTACTACACCTTTTGTTACACTTTTGACTGTGGTTTGCTACACTCTTGCTATATACATATTTACTACACATTTTGGTACACATTTATTATACTTTTTGGTACACTTTTTGGTACCCTTTTCCTACACTGTTTCCTATACTTTGGTATACTGTTGGTACACTTTCCTGATACTTTTGCTACACTCTATATATACTTCACTTTGTTACACTTTTGATTATGTTTTGTTGATAGAGGATATTTGTCTGATGACACAGAGCATCTCTATTCTTGATATAGAATATCTTATACATGGCCTTCCAGTTGAAAAACTCTAGAATGCATCACATCTCCTCAAGTAATGCCATAGCTGGACCTCCTCATTCCAGCAGTGGGCTCATGCTCTGGCTTTGCATCACATCTGCAAAAAAAGAACATGCTACAGTAGTACTGGTAGACTTCCCCTATCTATGTAGTGCTACTGTAGCTGATGTCTTGGCTACTGTAGCAGTGACCTTGGCTACAGTAGTGCTATAGTAATGCCCATGAAACAGGACATATTTCTGCTATGAGGACGGAAAACTAAACTCTGGCTGCCTTTCTTCAACAGAGGAGAAAGCCTCACAAGGGCCATGTAGGCATCCCCATATCTACTTGTTGTGGTGTTAATACGAGCCTCAATCCATTTTAGAGTATTGTGTGCCTGGGTGTTGGCACCTTGGCCATGAAGATTCCAATCTTTATACTTGAGGATGTAGCTCCTGATACATAGATTCAACTATAGGGAATGCAGAGCATCATGAGCTTGGCTGTAGCATAATCTCCACTCAATATGTTGCAATTTTTCATTGCAAGGGAACCTGCTGCTGATCTCAGAGGGGAGGAGTAGTTTGTATGACTCAGGGGGAATGATTGCATTGGCATTGGTCAAATTCTTTGTGCATTCAGCCACAAGGAAGGGAAGGAAGAGGTGCTGTAATTGAATCCAGCTATCAATGCGCTGCTGAAGTGTGTTGCTTTGCTAGGTAAGGCTGGCCTCCTGGTTGTCCATCGCATGAAGGCTAAGGCCAGCCTTTTCATTTTTGAGGTGGCATCTGAGAACAGAGATTGAACAGAATTTGAACGTATAACAAATGGCCATGTACTGTTGTTCCTTCAACTCTAATCCTGTATTGATCAGCACACTTGCAGTACAATCCTCATGGAGGGTAATAACATGGCCTGATTGTAAGTCTTCAGTCTCTTCTTTGGCGAGAGTGAGGTGGATGCTCACCATTGAAATTGCTATCACAAAACACTATCAATCAGCATGTGCTCAAAGCATGATAATAGTACATGACTTACTTTCTCCTCAGCATTGAAATAGATTTGTCTTTGACTGGTCTGCTTCCCACTCCCAAACTTGTGTCTCCAATTGTTTTAAATCGTCTGCATGCTCAAGAGCAAGGACACTCTCCAGTTTATTCAGCCCATCACAAAGTTCTGCATGCTTGTCAATGGCTGTCTTCAGTTTTTTGAGCATGCTGTGTCCTGTGATGTACAGTACTATGAGACCAGCACCTGACTGAGGGTATTTATGACATATGAAGGCCAGTTATTTTAGTCCAGTTTGAATGACTGAAGTGGTCATCAAGAATGTCATGCCTTGATCTGGGGTCCATTTCTTTGGTACTCAAGGCAACTGGGTTTATATTAGCCCACCCTCTCTCAGGTGCCTCTCCATCCATTTGACCAACTCTGGATAAGAAATTAAATGAGAATGTCATTTGACATTCTTGTACATGTGTGGGCAGGTGGAATTTGGACACAAAAAAAGTGCCTTGTTTCTTGTTGAGCTGGAGATGTAGCAGTGGTGGTATCATCATTGACATACATTTCTGCAAGTGCTTGGACCACTGGCATGTGATATCGTAAGACAGGTTCAGTACATCAGTGCTGTTGTGGCACATTGCTGAGAAAAATAGATAATCCATGTTAATATACATACCTTGAATGCCAGATGATTAATCTTTATATAAAATCCACATGAAGACAACCCACTTTTTCCCTTTCTGGAGATCTCTGATGCCATTGGGAAGCTTCATATTATGGCGGTGTCTTCTTTATAGGCAAATGCAATGAAACTAAAGTGCTTGTTTCCCAGACTACTGATTTGCCTTCCACAGATGAAACACTATAAGCTAGGGATTACAAATCTCCTAGACGAAACACTATCTAG
>JBBPQN010000590.1:0-14080 GCA_038092575.1 Boletus subluridellus
ACCAGACTCGAATTCGGTACGAGACTACGAGTCGTCATGTCGTCACCGAAAGGGCCGCGCTGACACTAATGTATACGTACAATAGGAAGGTCCTGGTGGATCTAGCCCACCCGAGTCCAAAGGACACAACCAAGATGGTGATGATCCCCTCGAGGTATCAGTTTGTTCATTTCCCCCTCGAAGCGAGTTCTCATAATGGCATAGGTTGGGGTGCCGTCGAGCACGCCTGGTCCCCAGTTCGACTTTGACGAGGTGCGGAATTACTACATTCTTATCTTACTTCCGTGTTGACGCTGCTGGTGCCATCGTCCTCGGCCTCCTCTGACCAATCACAGGAGGATGGCATATCACAGTTGTCAGATACCCCACCAATGACCTCCCCTCCAGAGGCACGTGCAGGGCAAGTTTTCGACACTGTCCAGTCGTCGCAGGGCCATTCGGTATTTAAAAGGTGGCTGCGAAGGAAGAGCAACGAGGGCCCCGCTCCACATAAACCCGATCGACTTTCCGGAAGCTCGCACCTCCCTGCTGATCATCAATCACCTTCCCACCCACCACCGAGAGGAGTGGACGACAGAAACGAGGGACCTTCGCGGATGGCGGCAGGTAGACGTAAGCGAGTGAGTCCTCTTCCCTCTTCCTTGATAGAGGATTGGATGTGGTATGTCTAACATATCACGTCAGCGAACGGTCCTGAAATGGGCTAGAAACGAAAAGGTTCGCTGTACCTCAGGTTTGTATGCAGCGACTCATTTCAGACACTACAGCGTAACTCGACCCCCAAGGCCACTGTTCCCGACAACACCAACGAACCGTCTCGTAGTCAACAAGGTGTTGCGGATGCACTGCAAGCCAGCCCAGTGCGTCTTTTTTTCTGATGATTGTGGACCTCATCACGACAGCTCACGTCCTATCAGGCGCAACACGAGAATAATCCATCTCAACCCGAGGCCGCGGGGGTCCATATAATAGTGCGTGTGATTTCTTTCAGCTTAGATTGTTAGACTCACAGCGGATCAGCATCAGCAGGAATCAGGCGATGCTACCATCTCGATCCGGATACCTATTGCTATTTCGATCAGGTTACCCGCATGGATGTTGTGTACTCGCTCTGGTGCACATGACGGGACACATTGATCCAGGTGGTTCAACGCGATCCACATTGACTCAATGCTGAATCGGAAGAGTATGTGGACATGTGAGTCTTCGAGTCCGTGCCACCTCGCAAGTCAACATCAGTATGAGTTCTAACAAGTCCGTCAATGATCGAGCTCGCCAGGACATTCACTTGTCGGTCATTGATGAAATTTGCCCACACGGAAGCTGCAATTGGAGGACAGTGTCTGATTGATGAGAGCTGTTGCAAGCGTACAGAATGTTTAGTAAGACGAGGATGTGTCTCCTTGTGTGGTAGGATGTCGTGTAACCCAACTTTTGGCAAGGAATCGACGTCAGCTTCTCGATGTTCAATATTTTTGTACGAAATTAGACTCTGGTGACGAGGCATTGGTTTACATGTCATCCGAGTATGTGAGAGGGATGCCGCGAGCGTCATGCTGAATCGGAGCCAAAGTGAAACCATACATCTCGGGAGAAGAGTGGATGACATGCAGTCCACTTGACAAGGTACCCATCGTCCCCTTTGTCCTGAAATGCACGATCGTTCTCTCTTTGCGCACGTTTCTTCTCCAAGATCCCTGTCCCCATCTTTCAGTCCCACCATGTCGCACGCCGCCGGCCCCCCGAGGGTGATACATCGCTGAATCGACCTCGCGTGTGGCGCGCAGTGCGTGGCATGTGCGCTCGATCCCCTTTCAGCAAACGGCCACTGGTAAGCAGTCTGGATGACAGCGGAGCCAGCCATTGCTGCTGCGTTATGATACAACCCCTTTGTTATGATGGAACGTGTCAAGGAACATGAACATGACAGCATCGTGCGGGGGGGTTGATCTTGTCAGACGCCACGCCCGAACAAACCTGCGATAGCAATTGTGAACGTTTTCGACGGGGGTCATTACCATGCGTCAATGGTACCGGCGCATCCGCACCTTCGTAGTCTCTCGCTCGAGAATTCGTCAAAGTATTGTTGTTGCAAAAAAGGTGGGAGGGGCTCGACGTGTCTGACGGGGTAAAGATGTACGCACGACAAGCCCTGTCCTTTTCGTCGTTGAGCCATACTCTGAATTCGGCGTTTTTGAGAAAGTCGATCGTGCGAGAGCAGTAAGTTGTTTGGCTGTGTTATTTCTACAAGGCTTTGCCCAAATATAGGGAGACGCTTCTTCGGGAAGTCGAATCGCAACGCTGAGAGATACTTCCACGAACGAGGTGACGCGCAGGAGAGATCAGACATCGATTGGCTTGTCCAAGCTCATCCTCGTCGGACTCGGCTGTAGCGCCATTATTGGCGGGAACCCTCTGGAATACATCGAAAAACAGCTCATCTTGTTCAGCAGCACTGGCAGGGTGTGCGTCACAAGAAGGATCCTCATTCCTCTGTCTCTCGACATCTATCCGTAAATCATGCACAACTGTGTCACTACAGAATAGGCGACGTGCCAACCTGGGTACTTCATTATCTATAGACATTGGGTTCCCTCGAGGGGTGACTAGGGCTCACCGTAGGGGCACTCGCGTCGACCGTCGGGTCAGGTTGTCACGTTCTTGGGTACACAATGCACCCAGACTCGGACGTTGTATCTGTCCATCTCTCCGAAACCAAACACCACCTCGCGCCGTCGGCTCGAGTCCAGGTGACCGGGCACAAGACGACTTTCTCGACGTCTGTCCGTCTCGTGACATCCAGGACCGTTTGCCACCTCTACCCGTATCAACGCATATGAATCCCGAGACAGTTGGTCAACAGTGGCTCGTCGTCGTCGATCCATTCCATCGTCCTTGTGCTGTGTTCGAATCTCGGAGACACGTTCGCCGACATCCGCGTCCAGTGTTCCGGCCAAAGATGCCTATATATTGGTCGTCGATACCGGTTTCACGTACGAGACCGAACTGATGTACGGGCCTCGGTTTACCAACTGCGCTTGCAGTGTGTCCTTGCAGTGTGTCTCTGTCGTGTTATCCCTCGTAGCCATGTTCATCACCGTTCACAGTGCTGGGCTAGATCAAACACACCTGTCTCCCAAGGAATTGCATCTCCTTTAAACCGTTTACTCACTGCCCGAAGAAAAAGAGAAGAAAAGGCCACTTTCAGAATATGACGCATCAGCCATCAGCGCGTCAATGTACGGTATGTCCAGATTCTCTGCTTCTCAGACCGGGTCTGCAACAAAAACCGTCTTGGGGCCTGAAAGACGATATCACCCAGGAACGCAGCTATCCGCCAAACTGCGGTGAGAGCGCGTTAGGATAGCCCGTGTCAAATCATGGTGACCCTTTGGTGGGACCCGATGGATAATACACCATCACCTGCGCGATCGTGATCCTTGAGGCCTGAGGCATCACGCATATAACACGCTTAAAGATATTCTTGGAATTGTCCGCCCGTCCTGACTATGCTTACGTAGTGCTGATCGTATGGTTGAATCCTCCGTTATCGCAATTCGCTGTGAATCGAGCGTTCTATCAGAAGAGAAGAAACTGCATCTATGAACGACGTACCGCTTATAAACGGTACGTCCACGACAAATCCTTGTTGAACTAGATATAGCGGGTCCGCAGTCAAGAACACCCCATCCACGCGAGGCATCCATGCCAGGACGAGCGACTTTTGAAATCGTACGCATGGATCGACCTACACACCAGCAACCGTTCTATCCTTAATTACCAGTAACTGCACTCGAGAGCCTCCCTTGATCGCTGGCATGTCCCTAGCTGGATGTCGTCCATTCGCTGGTGGGTTGATAATGCAGATCCGCACACCTCCTAGTAGTACCGACCAAGCAACGACAACCCGTCGCTGACCTGCACCATATCGAAGCCCCCTCGTCACGATGGATTCGCCAACGTCACATTCGTCAAATATGTCATGGCTGCTGCACAATACATATCCGTCGTCAGCGCCTGCGGCACCAATCCATCGAAGAATTCCAGCATCGTCTTGATCGTCACGTCGTATTGGGGCCACTACGGGTCGGTACTCTCTCCAATGTTGGGGTCGAGGTTCGCGACGAAACGGACGAGATAAGAGGCCACGTCGGAGGCACAGTAGACATGGAGCAGATCGGAAGCGTGAAACGTTAAACGCGATTCAACGCACGAAGGAGAACACAGATGACTCTGATCCACCGAATCAAGCAAAGGCACAGCTTTCAATCGTTCACTCACTTTGCAAAGAAAACAAAATGAAATGAAATTGTGACAAGGAATAAGAAGTTCATGACGCATCGATAGCCTACCATAGCTTCAGGGGATCTCGTCGGGTATGTGACATTTAATTAATAGAGCTGGGGACAGAACTATGCCCGCATCGCATCATGCGCGAGTCTCGTCGGCGCGGCATACTATTGTCCGTTTACGACCAAATTTCGGGACGGGTTCGCCATCGCTATCAACCTCTAAGCTCTTCATCTTCTTCAGACTCGGAATCGTCTAAAGACACATCTACAGCAGAAGAATGGGGCTGAAGATTTGGGCATGGGTGCAGCGGGCAGCGTTCTTGTTCGACTGTGGGAGGTCAGTGCCGGAAACGACAGAAACGGTCGATGTACGTTTCCTGCCACCGCCATCTATGCAGAGGGTGTCCACAGCGGGTAGACGTCAGAACTCGGGAACTCGGGAACTCGCACGGTTGCGAAACTGTACCTCCCTGAATGCTAATATTCTTTGTGAAGGATCAGATGTGTGTTATCAGTGGGCGGGGCGGAGCAAGGGGTGCATCTGAGGACTGAGGAGACTAAGTTTCTGGGGAATTGGCGGGAGAGTCTGCACGAACGTGACAAAAGGAATCGTCGACAGAAGGACCGGTCGAGCGTGCAGCCGTCAGGATTGAAGAGGGCGAGGCGGCTTGTGTTTTCGTCCGCTGGCCCAAGAGAATAAACCTGGGTCTGCTTGACCAGCAGGGGCCGAATAGGATTCGCGAGGGATGCCGGAGGAAGATAGTCTGCTTGGGTATTAGGACAAACATGACTGGGTGACTGATTACGAACTGAATGAACGGATTTAAGTGATCCATTATAGACAGCAAAGAAAGAGGGACCGCTTGCAGGGAGGAAGGCCGTGAGTAAAATCAGATGTTATACTTGACATCTTAGAGGGAGATGGCGCATAGGTTAGACTATGAAAGAACCAAAGAGTGTCTAAAAGAGACCATTTGTACACCCAGGACAATGGCAAATGCGAGGCGAAGTAGCAGACAAACACGACGGAAATCGAGTCTATGAAGCGGCTTGAGCTCTTCAGCAGACGAACATTGCAACGATAACCCCCTCTTTGCGGTGACTGAGACGGTCTGCCCGTGGTGAACCAGGGAAGTTGTCATTGAACATCCGAAGGCATTATTGGCGTCAACGGGACTGTGTATAGGCGTAAACATTCGAGCCCCAGGGGGTCACGCAGGAAGCGCGAGAATGCCCAGGCTGCGCATGTATGTGAGTGTAACGTGGTTTGAGTGAGTGCACAGACGTACATTGTCTGGAGCTTGAGCGAGCCCTTTCAAAAAGGAGCCATGTTTTGCGCGCGATATGGATATATCGCATGTCGGTCCAATGCGGATTGTACACTTGCCGTCAACCAAGTCCCGCAGCCGAGACACGACGAGCAACCGCAGACTGGGTTTGCAAATGTGACGTGGAGGCTTCGCCGATGTTGAGTGCTTACCTAGTCGTGGCACAGGCAACGACTCGGAGGTCACTTGGCCGGATCGAGTAAGAATAAGCGCCAATGACACGAGGCAGCTGTGTGAACAGACCAGAATAAGGAAATGTGTTTATGAGCAACTGAACGCACGAGCAAACTGAAACGCCTTGTTCCTCGACATTTCGACACGAACGATTGTGTACCATTGGTGATGTCGTCGACGAATACCGGTGCGTGGCACTGGCAACTCCGAGGAGTGACTGAGCAATGCTGACCATTCAGTAAGACCAAACGATGGTACTTTACACCGGTCACTCTGGCCCTGTATACGCAGTCTCTTTCCACCCCGATGGAATGCATGTTTTGAGCGGGAGTGACGATGGGATTCGACGGTGGCGACTTGCAGACGGTCAAGAGGTCGGAAAGCAAGCGGGAATGTGGCTGTCTGCCATTTCTGCGTCAATGGATCAGAAGTGGATCGTATGTGGGACTGGCACGGACGGGGCAAGTGTGTGGGACGGAGAGTTGCACGAAAAGGTCGTCGACGTGGAGGGCGAAATTTCCGTGCTTGCAGTCGACGTGTCCCCTGATTCGACAAGGTTTGCGACTGGGACCAACCAAAACGAAGCAAATATTTGGAACATCACGAGTGGAGAAAGACTCGTTGGGCCGCTCAAACACGACAGTTGGGTCAATGGGGTCAAATTCTCCCCGAATGGCGAGCGGATCGCCACTGCGGCAGGCCTTCTCAACTCGATCCGGATTTTCGACAGTCGCAGCGGTGGCGAACTCGTCACTATCAAGACTGACATACCCAGTTGGGCAATCGCCACTCCACTTGCGTGGTCAAGCGACGGCCAGCAAATTTTCTCCACATCCCATGCCAACACAATCAAATCTTTCGACATCTCCACTGGGTCCCAGCTTGCAGAATCATCGATTCTCCATGACGGCAACAACAATGTTCCATCTATTGCCCTAGCCGCCAATGGCAAATTCATTACTGCTCTCTCACGGGATTCAGTCTCGTTCCTGGACACATCAACACTAACTCAGATTGGCCCCGTCATCAAGGACACTGGTGAAGAGTTACAGTCGATCGCTATCTCTCCAGACAACAGCCGTATTGCGACTGGATGAATGCGTGATGGGAAAATCGTTATTCGTGATCTCGGCAAGATCCTTCCTGACTCGTATGGTCCTTTCCATGTGAGTCCCAGTATGTCGGGTGGGCACCATTTCACCACGTTGACATACTACATAGGCATCTGCTCGTGAGCAAGTACAACAAGATGAGCAGCCTCCGACCTCGGGTGGCCATGACACCAAATCACCCGACTCGAATTCGGTACGAGTTTGTCATGCCCTCACCGAGCTGCGCTGACACCAATGTGTACATACAATAGGAAGATCCTGGGCAATCCAGCCTAGTGGAGTCCAAAGGACACAACCAAGACGGTGATGATCCCCTCGAGGTATCAGTTTGTTTGTTTCCCCTTGAAGCAAGTTCTCACAGTGGCATAGGTTGAGGTGCCATCGAGCGCGCCTGCTCCTCAGTTCGACTTTGATGAGGTGGGGGATCACTACATTCTTATCTTGCTTCCGTGTTGACGCTGCTGGAGCCATCGTCCTCAGCCTCCTCTGGCCATTCGCTGGTGGATGGCATATCACAGTTGTCACATCCCCCAGTGACCTCCCCTCCAGAGGCACGTGCAGGTCGAAATCTCAACAATGCCCAGTTGTCGCAGGGCCGTTCTGTGAAGATACGAGAAGGATCGGAAAGCGGAGCGCGCGGCTGATAGAGTGACTCAGTCGCGTGCGGGCAACGGACTGACTGTATATTCACCTGATAGAGTGACTAGGTATGAAGTGAGCATAATTAGAAGAACTACAGTATTGGGAGCTCACCTCAGTCGCGTGCGGGCAACGGACTGAGGGGAGCGCTATCGAGCTGGTGACTATATACACTTGGCTTTAAGTATTCGAGTGTAAATGGTTAGACTACAGTACGAAGGGTCGAGAACAAAAGAGAATAAGCGAGTACACTATAAACGTCGTAGTGTAGGAACAGAGAATGTAGAAGGTACATATCTGATTTGAAGAATGTAGGGGTGCGGTCCGACGGGCGGCTGCGCGCACGCTTGCCTAGATCCGACACGTTCTCTATTTAAAAAGTGGTTGCAAAGGAAGAGCAACAAGGACCCCGTTTCACATAAGCACGATCGGCTTTCCGGAAGCTTGCATCACCCTGCTGATCATCAATCTCCTTCCAACCCACCACCAAGAGTGGACGACAGAAACGAGGGACCTTCGCGGATGGCTGCAGGTAAACGTAAGCGGGTGGGTACTCTTCCTTGATAGACGATCGGACGTGGTATGTCCAACATATCATCCTAGCGAACTGTCCAGAAATGGACCAGAAACGAAAAGGTTCATTGTGCCTCGGTTTTGTATGCACCGACTCATTTCAGACATTACAGCATAAATCGACCCCCAAGGCCACTGTTCTGAACCAAACCAACAAACCGTCTCGTAGCGGACAAGGTGGTGCGGATGCACAGGAAGCAGGCCCAGTGCGTCTTTTTTTTTCTTGTGATAATGGATCTTGTCACGACAGCTCACGTGCTATCAGGCGCAACACGAGAATAATGCATCTCAACCCCCAGCCGCGGGGGTCCATATAATGGTGCGCGTGATTTCGTTTAGCTTGGAAGTTTTGAGGCTCACAGTGGATCAGCATCAGCAGGGATCAGACGATGCTACCATCTCGATCTGGATACCTATTGGCATTTCGATCAGGTTACCCGCATGGATGCTGTGTATTCGCTCGGGTGCACATGACGGGACGCATTGATCCAGGTGATTCATAGCGATTCACATAGATTCCATACTGAATCGGGAGCGTGTGGACATAGCAACCTTCGAGTTCGTGTCACCTCGCGAGTTAACATCAGTATGAGGCCTCATACCCCCGTCCATGATCGAGCTCGCCAGGATATTCACTCGTCTGTCATTGATGAAATTTGCCCACACGGAAGCTGCGATTGGAGGACAGTGTCTGATTGATGAGAGCTGTTGAGGATGTGTGTCTACTTGTGTGGTAGGATGTCGTGTAACCCAACTTTTTGCAAGAACGTCAGCATCTCGATGTTCAATTCCTCCATCCTGGTGACGGGGTATAGCTTTACATGTCATCCGAGTACATGAGAGGGATGCCATCGTCATGCTGAATCGGAGCCAAAGTAGAACCATATGTCTCGGGAGAAAAGTACATGACATGCCTACTTGGCAAGGCACCCATCATCCCCTTCTTTCCTGAAATGCACGATGATTCTCTCTTCGCGCACGTTTCTTCTCCATGATCCCATCCCATCCCACTTCTTTTGGTCCCACCATGTCTTCCAGACGTTCTTTTGCCTCTGAACGATCCCGTCTCTGTTTGAGGTCACGTTCAGAAGCTTGGTGTTCCGATGCAGCTTCTCTCACGAGGATGGGCACGCCGCTGGTAGTCGGGTGAGCATGTCCACCGGCACCTGCGAGGGGTGACACGTCGCCGAATTGGCCTCCTCGAATGTGGCGCGCAGTGCATTGGCATGTGCGCTCGATCCACTTTCAGCAAACGACCGCCATCACTGCTGCGTCGTCATGCAAGCCTATTATTGTGATGCAACGCATCAAGGGACGTGAACATGACATGCGCGAGGGGGGTTGATCTTGTCAGGCCCAGTGCAGAGCCTCTCTTTGTTTCACGCCCGAACAAACTTGCGAAAGTAACCAGTGTGAACGTTTTCAACGGGGGGGGATTACCATGCTGTAGAATACTTTAGTAGTCACTTATATTAGCAATAAGCTAAATACCTGTAGAATACTTTAGTAGTCACTAAAGTAGAGGTAAACTAATGTGGTGCGATGTAACTATCGCTTATGTAATCTGTAAGTACCATATATGGAACTATAATTCCAACACTCCCTCTCAAACATGAGAGGCTAAGAAAATAGACTATAAGTGTTTGTCCTAATGAATAAATGGTAAAATCAAAAGAGAGTATACCAAAATAATTAAATGAATGACTTGGTTGTCCGTGTAGCATCGTATGCGCAGATATGAGGTCCGTGGTGTAGTCGCGCTGCGTCCGAGCGGTGATGCCCAAATAAGGCAAGTCGCGAGTCGCATGTGGCGCTCGTCCTATCCCTGCTCGTGCGGTCGCCTTCGATCGACTCTAGTGCCATCGTCCTCGCGTGTCGCGCCCTGGGAGCTCTCCCTCAACTTATATAGGCCATCTACAACGTATCCGGCGCATCTGATTTGCCCGATTCGGCTTTGACGCGACCGTTCGGCTCAGTATGTGTATTTCTTCGTTTGGGCTCGACTAACCCTTTTAGGTTGCATTTTGAGCTTTCCACGTCGACGCGGTGGGTTCACGGGCTCGACGGGACGTCTAGGGTGGTTGCTAGGTGGTCTTGGTGGCTCAGGTATGTCGTCCATTGAGCGCTTTCGCCGTTCTTGCTGATTCGGCCTTCCTCTAGCTAGCATCTTCGTTTCGACTCGTTTCGAGTCGTAATGTGCGCTGCTTGTTGCGCCACCGTTACCGCACCATCTCCTATGGTATCCGACGCCTGCTCCATCGTTTCGGCGCCTCCAATTGTCCTCGTCACCTCCCGTTTCGACCTCTTCGCACAAATGGCCTTCTGGCCCTCTATCTCGACACAGCGGCTTCGTATCGTCGATGCGCCGGTTCCTGGCGTCCTCGGGACGTTCCTGGACACTGTGGGCTGCGTCTGCATCGTTTTGGTGCAGCGCTTCGGTCTCAACGTCTCCCGACCTGTCCTCCTCGCCTGGTTGGCCTCCTGGCCTCCTTTCTCGACACGACGACTTCGTCTCGTCGACGCGCTGCTTCGGATGGCCTGTGGGACGTTCTGGGGCACTGTGGGACTCGCCTGGTACCAGCGTTTCGCTGTCCGGCTCGCTCGGCTCGTTTCGAGCTCTCCTAGGTGCGTTTTCCTCGTCCCATGGCTCTACTCGTTCGTGCTCGTGTTCTGACGCTTTCTGTAGGTTCTTCGGCCTGTTCCTTGGGTCCTCGTCACCCTGGGATGCTCCTGGCATGACTGCTTCGTCCCTGGTAGGTCCGGCGTCACAGCTCGCAAGTATTCTCCACTCCCCCTCGAGCTCGACGCTTGGGGGCTCGTTTACTCGCGCGGACCGTTCGTATGGGCTGGTGAGTTGTGGTGGAGGCTCTGGGGGTTTGTCTGGTACATCTATGACGTCCGTTGAGGTGCGCTGATGACTTTCTTTAGTTCTCGTCGTCGATCGTGTGCGCTCCCTTGAGCTCCTTCTCTCCCCCTCGATCGAGACGTTTCGACGTGTCTCGTCTTTTGCCCCATCAACTGGCATGTCTTGGCGCGCACTGTGCGCTTCCTCTGTAACCTCCCGGTGGCCGTCTGCATCTGCGCTTCCGTGCGTGACACGTCCGTTTCGTCCGTTGACGGTTTCGCCACCTGGTCCGACCTGGGCTGCACTCGTTTCGAGTTGCGACCCGTCGTCTCGACTGCAGGCGGTCTCCGTCTGGTCTCCTGGCTTGTCCACTGGCCTCGTGGGCCCTGCGCACATTGCGTTTGGGTTTGCAACATCAGCGGTCGCTTTGCTGACCTGCTGGGTTACCGTTCGGAATTTCCGACCGACCTCTAATCTATCCGCCCCACCCCCTCGCTCGGTTTCCGATGCGTTTCCATGGGTTTTGGTAGGTTTAACGAATGTTTTCAGGTCGTTTTGGCTGCTCGCCTGGGTTGCGAGGCTGATGCTGTCGGTTCCGTGCTCCGTGACTTTGTCCGGATGCTGCACGGCGGTTTTCTCGCGCGGTTTGACTTCCGTCTGGAGTCGTTTGACCATTTCCGACCGCCAATAAGAAAGGCATTGTCGCTCATAATAGCCTTTGGGCCTCAGACCACTTTTTATAATTGCTAGTACCGTAGCGTAGATGGGTTCCGGAGTAGCGCATCGGGCTTCTCGCGCTGCTTGGAGTAGTTTCTCGCGGTATTCTAGCCAATCATGGCCATTGAGACTCGAGACTTCAATTTTCATGCCATCTTCGAGTTGGGCTTCATATGGCATTTTCCTCGGAGTCTTGGTGAGTGAGCTTGAGCTACTGAGTGCAGGCAGGGCTCATAACCTGTAGAATACTCAGTTAGTCACTATAATATTAGCAGTAGCTAATTACCTGTAGAATACTTTAGTAGTCACTAAAGTAGAGGTAAACTAATGTGGTGCGATGTAATTATTGCTTATGTAATCAGTAGGTACTAAATATGGAAATAATATCCAACAAGGACTTGTCAAATAAATGCCACAAAAGGTGATATTATCAGGACTAATTACAGCACAGACAAATATGGGAATTGGACAGGAACAGGAACCGAGGAACAAGCAGGAACAGGAACAGAACAAGAAACACAAGCTGAACATAACCCCAAATGGAAAGCCACTCGTCAGTCCAGGATTGGCTGAAAATCGTTCTCGAAAGCGATAATATTACTGGGGTCGTTTGCAGGCATGCTATGAAAACACACATTTAGATAGATTGTTGTTACTAGTAGTGAATGGAATGTACTCAGCAGAACTTGCCCATAGAATCCTCAGCTCTTGTGTTTTCACATCGTGTCTCAGATTTTCATTGATCACGAGCTGCATTGAATAAAACTGTGCATAAATCTTTGAGTATCCCTGGTACTTGAATTTTCGATCCTCCTGGACGCCAGTCGCAGTATACTTGTCGATGGCAGCTTGCAACTGTCAAAAAATTAGTACTCATGAGGGTAAAAAAAAAGTGGAATGGGTACTGTGGTCGCTGCCAGGCAAATGGTCACCTGCAGCACTTTGCCTGCAAAGACATCAGGAAAGATGGCAGCTAAAGAGGAAGAACTGTTGTAGAAAAATGACATGATCAAGGAGCCAAGTGCAGGGGTGGCCATATTATTGGTTGATCCCTTCAATGAATGTTAGTTCTTGTAAGAATATTGAGGTTGACATATCTCTTCATCAATGCCATCGAAGGTGAAAGTAGAACCACAAATCAAAGCTTGAGCTTGGACTTTATTATCTGCAGGGGGGAGCTCTTCACCCAGCGCGTAAAAGCATGGCACAAGCTCTTGGGCCTTGGATTTCAGTGTTGAGTGCCAGGTCATCATGGCCTTCCAGAGCTGTTGTCATCAGAATGCAAATGTTGCAATGTAAATTACTTACCAGGACAGACAACTCTTTCTGATATTGTGGCCAGTACCCTATGGAAGTGAGCACTGGAATCACTACCCATTACCTGGGCTCTACATACCTTGTGGCACATTCGGGGTTTCAGCCAGGGCTTCATTGAAAAACTCAATGCATTTATCACCAAGGAACTGAGGATGGGGTGTAAAAGGATTGATCGAAGTGGCATCACACTGCACGATCAGTTTTGCCCATTCAATTACGGCACAGAAGCTGAGTGGATATGCATGAAGCTTGGTTGCAGGCCCATCCAGTGGACCTGGAGGTGCATCCACAGATGGGGCTTGAGGTGGAACAGATGAGGCTTGAGATGGAATGGGCAGGACCTGGGAGGAGATGGGCAGGGCCTGGGAGGGAATGGATGGGGCCTGGGAGGAGATGGGGGGGGCCGGGGGGGGGACATGCTGAGCCTGGGAGGGAATGGAGGAGAGGGCAGACGGAACTTCATTGCCACTGTGAGCACGATGTTGGCCCCTGACATTGGGATGTTGTTGCTGGAGATGGACATCGCGAAGAGTTGATGGATCTGGAGGATGGGGGAAGCGATTGCACTGATGGTATTTGTTGACGATGTTGTGAGCAACACTGTGGTCGGAGTGTCCCTTGGCAGACAGGGTAGGATCTATGCAAATTTTGTTAGTCATTGACCCATTGATGCAGTCAGCTTACCTGTGCCATGGTCCCTGGAAATGGGGCGAACACCATTTCCTGAGTTGTTGTGGAAGCGTTCCTCCACAAGCAGGGCAGGATCTGTTCAGAAATGAGTCATTTATTTATCGACGTATGAGCACTTACCAATGTCACAATCCCTGGGGATCCAGCAAGCATTGGGGAGGCTATTTGGATCTACAATATACGTCAGCATGCATTATTCCCAAGGGTTACTACACTCACCTCATAGTGCCTTCTTGGCCACAAGTTCATCCTTGTCAGGTGATATTTTGTCAATGAACAGCTCATCAGGTTGATGATTGGCAAAATCCCCCTGATGGAGCTGTGAGCCTGAAAGATCCTGGCTCTCACTCTCATCACCTGGA
Organism: Boletus subluridellus; assembly: GCA_038092575.1. Classification (NCBI taxonomy): domain Eukaryota; kingdom Fungi; phylum Basidiomycota; class Agaricomycetes; order Boletales; family Boletaceae; genus Boletus; species Boletus subluridellus. The sequence goes on from JBBPQN010000590.1 coordinate 14,050, forward strand.
ACATTGTTGTCATTGCAAGACTTATATGGTG
>JBBPQN010000591.1:0-14067 GCA_038092575.1 Boletus subluridellus
ACGTTGAACGAACAGGGTGTGTGCTCACGATATTTCCATGTCTAGTGATATGTTTTAGGTCGAGCTTGTGGTAGTGCGATGGGTTGAGGCTGCGGCTTCGGGTCCGCTCGGCTTCGACTTGCTTCTGTTCGCTGAGTCACCATATAAAGCTATGCACATCCTAGTCTGTCGAGTTCTGGGTCTTGCTTCGTGCAAAGTGTATACAGTCGACTCCCTTGTAACACATACCTAGTATAACACGTACTCCCTCGTAAGACATAGGATTTTGGATTCCCCACCCAATTTTCATCTCCCCGACAACTCATACTCCCTCATAACACATGCCTTTGGGCCTACCCCGACCCCGGGGTATGCGTTATAACTTAGAGAGTGGATTGTGGATTGTGCTAGACATGTACAACCAACGCATCGCACTAAGTGCCACCATGCTTCTATAGTTTCGAATTTCAACTCCCTCGGTACCTTTCGTGCATCACGGTGTAAGAAGTCGTCAACGGTGGCATTCATCCCGCGGAAAGCAAGTACTGAAGAAGATACGTGCTGCACCAAAGCGGATGGAAAATACGATGCTCTAATGGTGAACAGCAGTAACAGCTTTGATCAAAATGCATCACAACGGATTGAGCGACTAGAAAGGTTGTGAAACATTGGACACGAGATCAGAAAATCTGATGGGGACCATATCTAGTCCGACCATCCAGGATTCAGAGGACCAAGGAAACGTAGGGCCACAGGAAGGTGAAACAGCAATTGTACCACCTACCATGCCAATCAGTGACTCGAACGCATATGACTCTGCGGAACCGAGAGATGGGACGATCTGAAATTCTTGGGAATTTGAGTCAGCCCAAGTTATGGCATGGTCGACTTTTTTTTCCTGGCTAGGCAACGGTTGCGAGTACAGGTTACAGCATTTAATTTTTGCCACGGTGTACATACAGCCTCCCCGCCTACGGCCCTGCGGGGTACAACAATGGAGTGGCGAGAACAATGCAAGTATGACCAGTTAGTGGAACAAAAGATAGCAGAACAAAACAAGGTGGTGTTTTGGTGGCAGAAACCATCGTATCGGTGCGGGAGCAACCAGTTTTTAGGGTTGGCATGAAACAGCTTGGTTGGCGGCGACGACGGGAGTATCGTAGTGTAATTACCGCGAAGAGAGCAACGTAAGCTGAAGCAGAATGGCTTGACTGTATGTACCAACTAGTTACTTACAGGTTGTTGATTGCTTCATTGGCCATGATTGTACCTCTCAACACAGCATCAGGCCCCAGGGTCGGTGTAGCGACGAGGGTGATGACAGTTGCGGCGGACAGCGGACTCGGTAGCCTCGTGTAACGTTGACGGAGACATTCTCTGATTGGAAACGGAGTCAAATTTCGCGATCACGTGATATTGTTGAGTGAAGTCCCACGCGTTGTCTGGTTTTGCATTAAACACGCGACGGCACCCTTTGTCACTGTCCATCCCATCCTCCCTTTGTTCCCCTTCAACGACGAGCACGACGACACGCACGTTAACTTATTCCCCACACCACATCGTCCACGACGCTCAAAACGTCGATGTCCGCAGCTATCCTGTCCACCCCTCCGCAGTACATATCTGTATCTGGAACCACACGCGGTCGCAACATGACCCCGATATCCCCCAGCTGCCGTGCAGCCCACTACTCAACCCCACCTTCTGCTGATCCAAGCTCTGCTCCTTCCTACGACTCACCCATGTTGACCCCGTCCCCGCTCCGACGAAGGCCGTTCTTCACACCACCGGTCGACGACCCAGAGCAGGACGACATCTTCCTCCAGTCTCCCTTCAAGTCTCCTCCCCCAGTGCACCGCCTATACGCTCACCGCGTACATAAACAACCTGTACCGATCGATGATGATGAAGGCAGCATCTTTCTTTCTCCCTCCACATCCCCATTCTTCCCAGGCCCACCCTCACAGCCTCTCCGAACGCCTGTCAAAGAGGAACTTCGCTCCAAGGCTCGATCCGTACTCAAGTCTAGACAGCTCAACGCCCAGACCGAAGTCGCATTGTCCTCAGCAGTCGCTTCTGCTGCAGTTGGCACGAAACGTAAATCATCGGCGCAATCGGGAGGCTTCTCAACCCCCCTACGGCAGTCTGTGTCCACGCCTTTGTCCATCTCTGCCGCAAAGGCAGATCCTGCTTCTGGAGTCGCCTTTCATCGTCTCGCTCCTCTCCCTGCCCTTCGGTTTGGCAGTCGTACCCCCCAATCAAAGGCTGAAACGGAGGCCTACCTAAAGGGGCAAGCGGAGACGATGAAGCGACTACGCATTCGCGATATGGAAAACTCAGATGAGGACTGGGGTGTCATAGAGGACGAAGACTCGGCATGTGAGAAAGAGGAACGAAATGACGTGGCAGCAAAGAAACCTTTCTCGAACAAGCTCCCTCTTATGTCGCGGCGGTCGAAGAATCAGCTGCGCAGTCCCCGAAAGCCTTTAACACTCAAAGCCGTCCCACAGAAGGGCAGCACCCTCGACGAGGTCACCGAGGCAATATCGCCTGGGGGCCACATTCTGAAGAGACGGGCCCGCTCGAGACCCGTGTCTCTCGAGCTGCTTGAGAGCGTAAATCAAACACCATCACCTTCTGCTTCATCTCAAGTATGTTTTACTCTTTCGTTAAACGTCCGTCGTACTAAAATTTCTTGGCTCGTCTATAGCCTGATACATCAAGTCCTAAGCATAGACGTCCATCAAAGTCACCACCAGTCGCTTTTCCGTCAGTCAATCGGAATCGGATGTCCATTATTCACAATGTTCCTCCCCCGTCAGCGTGCGACTCCCCAATACCCCGCAGACGGCTTACTGGTAGTAGTGGACCACATCCCTTCTTGCAGACGAATGCACCCGAGTCTGCTCCTCACCCATCTATGACGCGTCTCGCAAGCACCAGCTCCGCTTCTCTTTTCTTTGGACCATCTATCCCTCAAACTACGACCAAGACCCGTTTGCGCACAGCGTCAAATGCTGCAGCCTCACCGGCGAAACTTCGCGTCGCGCATACATTGGTGTCCAACAGGCACAGTTACGCAGGACCTGGCAGCGAAGCTGTCGCTACATTTCCATGGCGTTCTACCCTCAACATACCATCGCCAGATTCATCCCCAGTTTCATTACCTCATGGGAGCCACGACGTCGCCGACGACGAGGACGACATGTTCTTTGAGCCATGCGGTCCACCCGAGACGTCATTCGTGTTCAACGTGACCGAAGACACCCCATCCCCCAGATCAAAGAAGGGCAAGAATCTGCTTCCATTGAAATGTAAGCCTCGCGATTCAGGCATTGCCTTCAGTGATGACGAGGATGGATCGCACGGTGCGGGCGCTTCGCTCTCAGCTATGCCACACATTTCGACGTCTGCATCCTCTCTGAATTCAGATGTCGGGGATGAGCTGATCACACCGGGCTTGCCTGGTCCTAATTCTGGCTGGCCAGCGACATTTATCATTAGTGGTTCAGATGACCAATTGGAAACGGATGACGGAGTGGATGTCGACGCATTTATCCTTCGGACGCTTGCATCCGGTGGTAAACCTTCGGCCGAGGAGTCGAAGAAGCCACCTGGTACGCCAGTCAAGAAGCTCAAGAATGCATATGTCGGAGGGAACAGGCCCTGGCAAAGTGCTGTGGCTGCCAAAGTTGGGTTCAACTTTGGAGGGTTGGACCTCGGAGCGGCGCCCGCCGGTAAAATAAAGAACGGGCCCCGCAAAAGCTTACCCGCAGCATTTCCCCCACTCGGTGCTAAGAAGGGGTCGGATCTGCAAGGGTCTGACGAAGACGAGGACGAGGAGAACAGCCCAAGTACGAGGAAAGAAGCAAACAAGTACGATGGTCTTGGGCTCGGACGCCCACCTGTGGCATGTGGACCTGCTGGACCTGTCGAGCGGACGCGTTGGCTAATGCGGCGAAGCAGCAGTGGAGCCTTCTCAAGTGGAAGTGACACATCCCTTGCAACTCCAACGCGGCGTAGTAAAGGTAATCTTCATCTAGGTCTACTTAAATCTACCAATTGGATTTTGACGCACACGCAATCTAATTTAGATTGGCCCATTCTTCCGCGCGTTCCGGCGCATATATCCGCTGCTGCGACGACTCAGCTTCACATACCTTCGGAGAAACCTGGTTCTCGATCCTCGTCAAATAGTTCTGTGATCACATTAAATTCGCCAACACTCGTACGACGTCAAGTACCTAGTTCGGCTTCACAACGGCTTCCGGTCTCGTCACTCCAATATGTCAGACCCGCGGCGAATGACAGGCTAGGCCGCTTCGACAAGGAATTTGTGGAGATCGATCAAATTGGTAGTGGCGAATTCGGTAAAGTCCTCAAGGTTCGATCCAAGAATGGACCATCTTCAGACAACGTATGGGCTGTCAAACGGTCTAAGCCGTTCGAAGGACCCCGGCACCGGTACGAGCCCACATTTTATCTTTAATGTCCGCGATTTATTCTTACCCCGGTAGATTGCGTCTGCGCGAAGAGGTCGACGTCTTGCAACACCTCTGCCGGGCTGTTGCCGCAGAAGGTGGTCATCATCCTAATGTCCTTGCATACATCGATAGCTGGGAAGAGGACGAAACGTTGTTCATTCGTACCGAGCTCTGTGAGCTGGGAAACTTTGCGCGCTTCCTGTGGGAGTATGGCAAGGTATTTCTGCGACTGGACGAAGCTAGGGTTTGGAAAGTATTTGCGGACTTGAGTAATGTGAGTGGGAGATGTCAAAAAAATTATTTGCTTTGCCAGATACGGTTTAGCCTGTAGTGCCATGTTACTCATCCGTTGTTTTTTTTGCAGGGTCTTCGGTTCATTCATGAGTCAGGTGTCATCCACCTGGATCTCAAGCCGGCGAACATCTTTTTGACCAAGGAAGGTCGCTTCAAGATTGGTGATTTTGGAATGGCGTCGTTGTGGCCTCGGGCTAGTGGTGGAAGCCCACTGGGTGTCTCACTAGGAGGGTTTGAACGCGAAGGTGATAAAGTGTACCTGGCCCCGGAAGTTCTACAAGGGACGTATGGCAAGGCTGCCGACATCTTCAGGTATGTTTGCCCATGCATTACATGTCCTTCATCCGCTATATCTTATTTTCCAGCCTTGGCATGACGATGCTCGAAACAGCGGCAAACATAGTCGTGCCTGATCAGTAAGTGAAGCTGCCTTCTGACCTCAACTCGGCAAATGTTTGGTGAGCTAACGTTACCTTTTTGTAGGGGAGATGGCTGGCATCGCCTGAGACAGGAGGATTTTAGCCAAGTGGACTTAGAGGGTAGCCCGGAACTGTTTGAGCTGATCAAGAGTATGATGAGGACCCACCCGGCCGAACGCGTCGATATCCAGACGGTGCATTCCCACCCCATCGTCCGTAGGGTATGTTTGGCGATGGAGCAAAGGTATTCAGAGGCCCAGGCGACAGGATCGTCTCTATTCGCAGCATCACCATTGGCTAGCGTTCCGGATACCTTCTTGGACGAAATCCTCGGTCGTCGAGCCACCGTCCCGCGTTATGACGATGTCGCGATGGATCTTAGTCCATGACATTGAGTCCTCTTTTCCCCTCGCACTTTCTGCTCCCACCACGTATCATCATGCTAGAACACCGAAACACAAAAGGAAGAAATCCCTGATCTTGGATATTGCGGAAGGAAAGATTCATTAGTTTCTTTCTGCGACTGTACGTCTTGGGACATTGTTGGCTACTATAACATTATATTCTAGGGACGATATCTTTTTGCTTGAGATTCCTCTACCACCTCTTCCGCCCGGTCACCTTTCACCTTCCTCACTCCACGTTATGCGCATCGTCCCGTTCAAACTTCATTGGCATCTATGACTCGTCATCCACAACCATTCAACCGACTATCGTAAACTATCCGCACAGTACGTATTGCACATGACCCGCATTTCTATTGAATATCTCTCCGAGGACTGCCATGCACCCCCCGGTTTTCCTTTTTTTTACATTCTCACTTGCCTTGAAATCTCATTCAAACGTCTCATTGCATTTTTTCTCTCTTTTCACGCCTGTCATAATTTTCTTGTGGCACCCAGGGTTTTGTGTTTCATACACCATTATGGTCTCCATACATCACGATCACGATTATTATTAGCAAAGTTGCTCATATGCCTCGTAATCCTCCTCGCCTTTTATGCGTGAATATGCTACCATTCCAATTTCTCGGTTTGTGGTGTGCATGTTGATGAGAGACGGTGTATGTGAAAAACTCTGTCGAGGTCTGGTGACGCCACGGATTCGGAACACGTCACAGGGCGTGAGGCACGGCGTTGGCGTCGCGGGAAGCGACAAGGATGTTGGTTGTCAAAGAGTTGACGTGACGCGGTGATCAACAAAAGAACGCGCGCGTTAAAAGTAGCTCATCGCCGCGATGACATCAAGGGACGATGGACGAGAAAGGCAGTTGGTCAAATGGGCGTACCGCCGAGGTGATGGCGAACCTGGCGAACCGAACAAGGAAAAGGGAGGGGGGGGAATGAAAAATCGAAATGGATATGGAAACGAAGCCTAAACGAATAGGGAAAGGAGGCTACTACTATGAACAGTGAGAGAAAGAGAGGACAAGGAAACAATGCCGCGGCCGCGGGCATTGAGAGGGGAATGATTTGATCATTGGATGGGGACTGAGATGATCGATGGAGGTCCGAGATGAGTCGAATGTACGTGACCGACGTGTGTGACCCGAATGATGCTATCGGTGATTCGGACAGGACCTGGGTTCGAGGGTTAGGCCTTGCCAAGCGTCCGTTTTTTTCGTCTCTTTTTTTTTAGTAGCCATCCCATCATTATATCGCGCTCGTGATGTAGGAAGAGAAGGTAAAGCGAAGAGAACTTGGGGGACGTGTACGCCGTACGGGTTACCCCGATAGAAGCGCGTTCGAGCCCATGTCGCCATGCGGTGCAAGATTCGAGCTGCGGCCGAGATCTGAAAAAATGGACCCAGTTCCAGCCTTCCAGGCGCTAGAAGCTCGGGGGGTCTCGAATTGGTAAACGAAAAGGGGTCATGAGGAATGTTCTAAAACAAAACACAAAACGAACCGAGACGACAGCTGCGGAGGGGGACCAATGGCCCGTCCGTGCCTGACTGTCGACTTGCCGCGCCGAGGGAGTTTTGGGATGGCGGTGTTGACGACAGCGGTGTGATGATCTCCATCCGGTGGTTTGGATCCTCCAAGCGCGGCGAGGGCCCAAGTCGGAAGCGCGCGCTGATGATGATGATGATGGGGGAGTACGATAAGGAGGGATTGCATAATGGGCACATCGCCGAGTTTGCAAGGAACGGCTCGGAGGTGGAAAGGGATGTGCCGCTGCACGTGTACCTTGTAAGGAAGGTAATTCCGAGGAGAGAGGGGGAAAACCCAGGACGAGGGTGGGGAGGAGAGAATCGCTGTGTGCACGCGCAGAATATCTTTTTTTTTTTTGCTGGGAGAGTCTCGTAAGGAGATCCACGGAAACTGTTCCGCGCACATGTTGGTCGCAATGGTGATGAAGTCGAAATGAATTAGCACTGCAGAAGCGAGACCGGAGAAGGTGTTGCAAAGTATAGTTTGGTGATCGTTGGCCACGCTGGGATCATCCACGAGCCGTACCGTGAGGGGCCGATCAGCCTCGAGTGGACGAGGAGATTCACGAGGACGACCTCGATCGAATAAAATGAACGGCGCCGGGGAGGAATTAGATTAGGACCTCCTCCATTCACACCGACGTTGCCAGGACTCGTCTCACTGCCACTTGCTCGTCTGCCAAGATAATAAAAATTCGGACGGTGTGCAAGTTCCGTCCCAGCCAGCCAGGGCCAGATCTCGCGTGAAGTCAGGGTTCACTTGGACGTCTGTGTGAAGGTCGGTTGTCCATTTATCTTGAGGACCTCGTAAACATGTACTATAAGTTGGACCCTGGGATGGATGCCAAGCCGCCCGCCCCTCCCTCCTTTCCGTCTCACACATCCCACTCCTTATATCCAATCCACTCCCCTCCCTCCCCCGCCGACACCATCAACCCAGACACCGCCCACCACCAGATGGACCCAAATGTCCTCCCCCAGCCAAGGTATCCGAGTACTTGCGTTCCTTCCTTGATGCCACCCGGAGTCGACCCCACGTCTGTCGATTTCAGGACTTTCTTCCCCTACATCCCCAACGAAGTAAAACACCGCAAAAGGACCTCCCGACACCAGCTCAAGGTCCTCGAAGACGTCTTCCGCAAAGACACAAAGCCCAATGCCGTCCTTCGCAAAAAGCTCGCCGCCGAGCTCGAGATGTCCCCCCGCGCAGTTCAGGTACGCCCCCCTCCCGCTTCCCCCACCGGACGCGTGCTCACCCCTTCGCGTCGCGCCCTCCTCAGGTCTGGTTCCAGAACAGGTACTTTTCAACGTACCACTCTTCGCTGTTGCTCTGACGCCCCACATCCAGGCGTGCCAAAGAAAAGGCCCTTCGTAAACGCGTTTCCACGACCGCCGACCAAGAGGGACCTGCTTCCCCATCAGTGAAAAAGTCTCCGCATTCTCGAGACGCTTCGCCAAACGACTCGTCAAACTCGTCAACGGCCACAGAACAGCCTACACGTCATATGGAAGATGACATCTCGTCGTGTCCAGCCCCCGTGGCGCCGTCTACCAGCCCCGTGCTCAAGATCCCTGGCTCCTCTCCGCTCCTCTCTCAATCACCGCCCTCAGCCTGGCCAGGCTCCGCAACCACACCTGTCGATGTTCCACCTCACGTCCGAACTCCGTTCATACTCGACTCCAACGCTCAGGATCCTGACTTTTACAACATGCGACGCCCTTCTTTGCCGACCGTCATGCCCTCACAGCCGCTCATGGGAGCAAACATGACACAACCACCGATCCACTATCCTGACCGACGTAAATCTATGGACGTCAACTTCTTCCGGCTAATGCATCATCCGTTCGCTCGCATCGCCAAGGAAAAAAACGAAGCGCTGTATCTGCCCAAGTCGCCACTCTCACCCGCTGGCTCTACACCGGCCAACCTGACGCGTCCGTCTGGTATGGTACCTGGCGTTGGACCGCTCCGGACCAACAGTCACGGATATCCACACCCTCGACCTACCCTCTCTCACCGTGCATCAGAACCACACGTATTCGCTTCTGTGCGAACACCCTTCCCTCCCGTCCCTGAAAGTGGACCACCTCTTCAACCGCAGCCCGTTCCCTCGCGCAGGTTCTCTGACAACCGACCCTTTGCCATCACGTCTCGCACAGTGTCTTCCCCAATTCCCGGCCCTCTCCCAACCCCAGGGTTCCAATTTGGCGAGCCTTCGTCAGGGTCACCTTCCAACGCGTCTCCCACTCCTGGGGAAGTCGAGTCACCACCTGTGTCCATGCAATCCCCTGAGATTGCCCATTTGCAACGCTGGTCATTCCCTAGATCGCGTGAGCCGGACCAGGATACGGAGGACTCGGGCAGCTACAGCGCTTTGTCGAGATTTGGGTCTGTCGCAAGCATATCTGGAAGCGATTCAAGTGCCATTTATTCCGATGTGAGCAGTTGTGTGGCGGTCGACCACGGTTGCGATGCATCCACTAGGCGCGGCTCTTGGTGAGTATTGCGGCGTGTTCCTTGTAGCGGTGGCACCTGACGTACACATGGTGATAGTGCGTCTGGGAGTTATCTCGAAATGCGTTTATCTGGCCTTAACATGGCAACTCGATCAAGTCAGGGCTCTCTCAATGAGGCAAGCCTGAACGCGGCTGCCGCTCTTGCATACAGGGACAAACTTGCAAGGCAAGAGCACCCGTCTGAGGCGATTGGAGGATACGTTTCTCCCGCCTCCACTGCCTCGCCAGGAACGAGCCCGCTCATCCGACAAGTCAAAGAGTCTACGCCGTCCGGATTGCGGAGCGAGGGTATCTACGAGTTTGGCTCGGTAAGCGATCTGCCACCAGTGTGTTTGTATTGATTCCTCACACACACACACCCAAGCTCTCGCAGGTCCCAGAAAACGACGAGATCGCAGCGGCCCGCCGTGGAAGTCTTCCTCATATTTATGTTCAGAACCATCTCGAGCCACCAAGCCCGTACCGCACACCTCCCTCTGAGGCTCGGGCATCCTCTGTACAGCCGGCGCTTCAACAGCACCACTACTCACCTGACGGCAGTTTCACACCGCAACCTGGCTTTCTACACTCCGGTGAACCGCCTTTCGTCCCCGGCTCCGGATCTGTGCAACCGAGTTCCTCGTACCAGCAACAGCAATCAAGCCAGTTGCAATACCCGCCGGAAGGGACCTTCCAAGGAGCGCCGAGTACCATGGGTGTACCACACACCAATATATCGAGATATGCACCGCCTGCGAACGAGTACACCTATGCTCCCGGTCACGGGCAAGAACCATTCGCATCCTTTACGTGAGCTGGTTGAGGAGGTTAGTCGAAAAAATTCTGCTCGTTGGTCAAGTCATACTCGGTTTTCCCGCTATTTATTGTATCTCTGATGCATTATTTCGCCTCCTTCGGGCAAATTATCTGGTGGATGTTCTGGTACTATAATCATCTCCTTTTTATTATCATGATCCATCTCATTTCTTGTCATGTCCATCTTGGCCAATAATTCACTCTTCGTTGGCGTTTATATCCGTCTTTGTACTACTCCGTTTGGTTTTCTCTCTCGTTTGTGCTAAAAATGGTCTAACACGCCGTCCGTTTGACGCGCTTGTCTTATCGTTCGCTCTTTCCTTATCGTCCACTCTTTCCTCAATCCTGCTCGAGCTCCTTGCTATATTTGCTTGTCTATTGATCTCGAGACTCGTTATTCTGTGCTATCGGACCTCTCGCTGACTCGTATTCGGTCTCGTCATATTTTTTCGCCATATCTTATCCTATCCACGTCCAATCTTTACGTCGGCTTTACGCTCGTTTTTCCCCTCTGTCTCATTTTTTCCTCGTATTGCCGGCCTACTTATCCTCGAGAAGCTACTCACCCGTCCTAATATGTACCTAGCGTAATGCATCCGGTATTTTTGCGGTTGGATGGAGTGTATCATTTTGTTTGTTTGGTTTTTTTTTTCTGTCGTCGCGGGTGAGAAGCTCGGAATTGAATGTATGACATTTGACAGAACAAGGGTCGATAAGGCGCGTGATATCGCGTGTGGTGTGTCAACTTTTTTTTTTTTTGTCGCGGACTCGGGGACGTTGTCCTGGAATTCTTCGCGCTCAGCGACAGTGCGATTTCAAATCGCTCCTCAGTGACTCCATTTGAAAAGAGGACGACCGGATCATGGGACGGTTCGCCAAATGAATTGAATTGAAAAAAAAAAAAAAAAAAAATGACGATCGTGTGTACATAAGGTACTGCCAGTGGTGTGTTTCAAACGTTGGCCGGCGCGCCGTGCGTCTGACGTTTGACAGAAAAACTTTGTAGCCTTTTTTTTCTTCTTGGCCGACACAGGAGTTGACCGCCATTGGGCCTATCAAGAAGCCGTTCTCCGGGAGAGATCCGGATGCTTTCAACTTCCGGGTAGAATCAGATCCGCGGTTTCTGAGCGTACTTAATGACGCAAGTATGAACGTTCGAAACTGTTTCAGCTGTTCGCGTCCGTCCGGCGTCGGGGTCGACGGCGTAGGATGGCGTCAGCCCAAGTAGGATCTGTCATTGCATGTTACATGTCCGTTTTGCCCCGGACGACCGTAACTTGAAGGTTCCGAGTACTCGACCGATTTGAAAGCCGGCCTAGGACGACGCGCCACGGGTTTTCTTTGGTCTCTCGTCGGGCGTAACCAGACGCGATCTTTGCCAATACGGTGGAGAACATGAATAATAATAATAATAACAATAACAATAATAAAATGAAAATGAAAATGGGTCGGCGATGGCGCGTTCCCACCCGACGACAAGTTTTCGCTCATTGCATGATTGTATTGATCGACTCTGGAGTTATTCGACACCTTTTTTTTTTTGGTTTTCGGTTCGTGGTTGGATACTCCCAGTCTGTGGCGTGCATTGGGATCTCGATGCTCGTACCCAGAGTAACACTGATCAAAAAGAAAAAGGGAGCGGGGGAGGAGGAACGACTTCCTGACCCCACGAGTATACCATAGAGGTCCACGTTAGCCGCATAAAATAAACAATTGAATTGAGATCCCCCACTTGACAGATGGATCTACACATACATAAACGGGGAAACGAAAAGAGATGCTCTAGTCCCGACCAAACGACGAATGACATGAGAAAAAGAAAAGAAAAAAAAGAATACAGCGGCAAGTCCGTCTCGTGGTCATGTCTTGTTGGGCAACTTGGAAAAAAAAGTTTGGATCTGCGTTTGGAAAAGGATGCCCACCCCAGCGGCCCGGGTGAACGCATGGCGACTCGCACCGGGCGGGAACGCTTCCCGCGATCCGAATCATAGTCCGTGGCGTTTGTCGTCTTCATTATTATGTACGTGACGATATGACGGGGCGACCTCGCTGACACACGCCGGACCGCTTATCTATGAACTAGAGCTTCGTCCCATGTGGTGGAGGAAAGGGCGGTGTCATGATTGGAGGGTGAAAAATCGGCTGAGTGAGTGGTGGTGCAGGCACAGGTATCGGTACAGGTACGGTCGTTGTTGATCCTGGTTCACCCGGACGTCCTGTGACTTGAGCGTTCCTATCCATCATGAGACGATGTAGCTGTTGAGGGACGGTCCGGACAAGACCAGATAAGCGAGTGTAAACAGGTCCACCGTGGAAACGTAGAAAGGGAAATGAAAAGACAAAGAACCTCGCTTATCGAGGATGAAGAATGTATTTCTAAAAATGCTCGGTGGAGCAGGAGACATACCTGGAGACGAATGCCGTGAACTGCATATTTTAGCGATCCGAGTTCTTCATTGATACGCATGTTCTCATTGGTAAGCGCAATATCATTACGTCGTGCGAGGGAATCAACGGATGCAGCCACCGTGGCTACAGAGTCTCGCAGACCAACGAGGGAACCCTCGATGGACGTGCTCAGGTTCAGGGGTGCAACAGGCGTGAGTGGCAATGAGCGCTGTCCAGGGTGTGACTGAAGATCGAGCAGGCTACCTGACGTGCGAGCATGCACATGACTGTGGTTATCGTAAATGACATCAGCAGGGGGGAAAAATGAAGCGAAAGCGTCCTGCTCGGCATCGGTAGTATCGAATGGATCAGGAGCTGTGGGTACCTGACCACGCTGGCCAACGGTCCTGGAAAGCGAGGGTCCAGCGAAACCGTGGAGATTGCTGTCCTCGGGAACGTGAATGCGACGAGCGTCTGCACGGCTTGTTCTTTGCACATCGGAACGATACCAAGGGCCTAAAATGATTTTGAATGACTGTATCTCGCGTTGCATGACGTGCATGATTCCTTCCAATGCTTGAACCCTTTGTTTGAGAGCAATGTTCTCCGCGGAGAGGCTCGAGACCCGGGCGCCGTGTACAGCGAAGAAGCCCTTTATCGATTCATACGAACACGAGAGGATGTGAAGCTCTGATGGCTCGTGACGCGGACCGATCCAGGAACAGCCATTATCAGCATGTGGGCAAGGAACGACGACTTCCGAACACGCAGCAACATGATCTTGCAACTTGGATCTCGGAATTTCAGACGCGCAAAAGGAGCACGTTGCGGTCTTTGAGGAACATTCCGAATAATGATCCTGACTTGCCAAAAAAAAAAAACGCTCAAGCGACCGACTTGGAAACAAAGGGGATGCGACCCACGGTTAAATCGGAATACTTGACAGAGATACCGCATCCGTCGCATTCAGTTGAGCGATGGGCACATACGTCTGCATGCTTCCCAGAATCCTTTCTCAAGATGGTCTGGTCGCAACCCTCTTCAGAACATGGTACCGTGACATATTGACACGAGTCCTTCATGTGAGATTCTAACAACTGCCGTTGGCATGTGTGCGGACAACCGACGGTCCGCAGAGGACATTCTACAGTGAGTTCGTCCACGAGCTGGACACGTGTACCCGTCAGAATACGGAACGGTTATGGAAAGAAGAACGTAAGACAGACGTGTTTCACGATGGGATTCGCCGGTGCCAAATCCT
>JBBPQN010000592.1:0-14062 GCA_038092575.1 Boletus subluridellus
TTCATCAAGAAGATGAATTTGGGAGTTATGAGCAGGAGGTGGGTGTTTGTTGAGAACATGAGCTTTTTTGACTTCATCATGAAGAGCTGTAATAATCTGATGGAAGTCCAGAAGGGGAGCTGCATCACCAATGCCACCATCAGATGAAGATTCATTGAAGGTGTTGATATCAGAGGAATCAGAGAAAATATTGGTGGAAGCAGAGATAGAAGGAGAGGATGATGATGATGATGATGATGATGATGGTGACGTCATTTCCACATCAGAGGATGGGTCAACACCATCTGGAGACCTGGAACTTGTTTGAGAGTCAGTACTATCATCATGATTTACCTCCCCTATGGCTGCATAAAGCACAGTAAGATATGCCTGAAGGCCTAGTTCTTGCCTGGCTTCTTGAAGTGCTGTGAGGAGTTTCTGATGGGCTGATTGCCTGGGCATGATGGTTTGAGGCACTCGAGAACTCAGTTCATACTTATATATGGTCCTGTGTGATGTATTTTTGTTATCTACAGTCAGCGGGTCTAGGGTGGTGACGCTATTACCACCTGCGGTGGCGCACGGAGGCCATGTGAGATGCTATTATTGTTTTTGTACACTACCAGTGGCACGTGTGCAGGCTGCATGAGATGCTATTACTGATTTTGTACATTGTACAGAGCCACCAGTGGCACATGCTAAATGCTGCGAGCCAGGACATTTAGGTGGAGTCGAAATGCATGTCCACTGCACAGGCTTCTTTTTTTAGTAAGTCCACTTCTCGAGCATGTTTTTTTGCTGATATAAACACTTCTCTTTCGCTGGTTGAGCCACCCTAATATCCTTCATATGGAATACATTCACATTCATTGGAATACTAGAAAGGTAGATTCTTTTTTATTTTTACCTACATTCCTTTGATTCTCCCCATACTCCTTGAGAGAGAGTGTTGTAAACTCATCTCGAATGGGTGAGAACATTAGTAGCTTACATAAGCATGGCTTATTTCAGCCTGCTAGTACTGTAGTTGTTTCTTTAGTGACTACACTATAGTTTTCTACAGGTATGTAATTAGTCTACTAATACTAGTGACTACACTATAGTTTTCTACACATACTATCTCATTCATCCACTTGCTCACCATGCAGAGCATTCCAAGTGTTGTAACATTCAATAGCTTGGTGATCATAGCCACTATCTCAAATGGGATGGAGGGCAGACATGATGATGGTGTAATATTGCGGAATGCAGACATGATCATCTGTTTGGAGAGCATCAACTAAATGGAATTCATGTGAGGTAAGTAGGACTTACATATTGTCAGGCTTACCAGTGAGTGGAATTGACAGAATCTATAAAGATGGCAGGAATTTCCCAGAGCTACAGTACCATAGTTACAAGTGAAATATATAGTAAACCTAAGAAAACTGACCTCAGCCACTGCCAAAAATGGGCAAGAATGAGACAGGTATCTGTGAGTAAATAAAGATATATATACTATGGCTGAAAATATACTTGTATTATGTTACATGTAATATTGTGGTGACAGAGCCAAAAGGAGATTATGAAATTATGGTAAAGAATGCAATAAAGCCTAAGTAGGTTTGAAAAATGATGGGGGCTTCCAACTTGCAGGAGAGCATGGAACATATCCAGAACAGGTTCCAGCAAGGAACTGTTGAAACTGTTGGAACTGGAAAAGTCTGGAACTTGCATTAGATATTGTTAGGAATTTGTTCAACCAAAGAAAAAGAAGTCCTTTGTTTGATTTGTACTAGTGGAAATTGATTTAAGAGAGCTATCAGGTCCATCCCTGTTACAAGATAGTAAACCTTTGCACAGCAAAGTTTTATTACAGCCTTGACATTCCACATTCAGAAGCTATCAGGTCTAGACTCTAGTGAGGATGTAGTGACTGTGGACATTATTGTAAAATGTTATGGATGATGTGTTGGAATGTAGAGAAAATTCCTGGAAACTTAGAATGAAATTGGAAGCAAGTTCCAGGTGAACTTGTAGTATGCTGAGGGACAGTACAGGGCAGGTTTAGTTTTTCTTTCATTTTACCATTAGCTGGTACCTTCAAGGCTCATAAGCTAACAAAAGTCATAGAAGGGCAGGGTTTTCTCAGAGGTTAGCCTTTGCTTAAGAGGGGAACAAGATAACTTTGATGAGATGAATATAGATATATCATATCATGGAAGGAGATATCCTTGTGTCCATGTAGCATGTAATGTTAATGTCATGTGTGTAGAATTGAGGTTTAAGTGAGAAATAATTAAAAAGGAACACATGCAGGGCTCTTTATTCCAAAACAAATAAACCATAGGTAGTAATTCTGACTCTACACTTTGACCAGGGCTTCCTGGATGTCCATAGGTAAAATAGTCATTGGGAGTCCCAAGAAGGCTAATTCTACACTATTAACATGTCCTGGATACCAACGGCTGCACCTGTCCATTATTCAACCATAAATTCCAACTTCCAAGTGATTCTGGTTCTAACACTTCTGAGTTCCACTTACTTGAACCTTTCCAATGTGACCATATCCACAGGGACTCAGGATGAGCCAGAAAGGACTCAACAGTACAGAAACTTGACATGGTATTAGAAAAGAACTGAAGAATTTAAACTCTAACCACAAACACCATCATAGGCCACATACATTTCTTGGTCTTTTCACACCACATTTACACCTAACTCTATACAATATGTATATTCCTCTCATATAATTTTACATAAATATATAGCTTTAGACTGCAGGCAATGGTTAGGCTCCATTTGACTTCTCTAAGAGATTTGTGGTCTTCTAGGTGCAGAAAAATTAGAACAGCCAGGGAAACCTTATATAACTTGTCCATCTGTACCATGCCAATGAAATGACCCTGAAAACCAAACCTGAGTTTGGACCAGCCAACTATGCCACAATGAAACCATCTTACAACAATAACCTGATCTACTCTATGTGATTAGTCTGTACAGTTTGGCATGCAAGCATATAGAACAAATCTTTGGTTAGTATAGGACATGGCAGAGCAAGTGGAGTACTTGGCATGGGAATTCACAAAGAATGACTATGCAGGTGAACCAGCAGAGAACCTTGGAGGGTGAAACAACCCGAATCAAGATACTAGTTGTATCTCAGGTCATCACAAATGTCAACTGGGAGAAGAAGGAAATAATGAAGGAATCAGGCTCAGTCAAATAGCTTTTGGGAAAAACTCCAAAAGAACTAAACTGGAGAACATCCAGTAAAGTCTTGAGGTTTATATACCATTTATAGGGTTTGTACATGTTTATATCAGATCTACCAATATGACATATGGGAGAGGCAAAGATTAAGAATATGAGTCATAGAAGCATAGCCATGAAATGGAAGAGCAAAAATAAATAACATAATGCAACAGCATGCTATGGCAGAATGGAAGAAGAGAAGAAAAAGTATGCACTGTATGGAGATGAATGTAAGAACAATATAACTATAAAAGGATAAATGCATTCAATGAGATTTTAGTACTTGTTAAATTAAATACAAAATATAGAGTAATAATAAATAATATTTTTGCTTCTAATTCTGACAATTACATGTTTTACTCAATAAAAAAATATTTATAGGTATTTAAAATATTAAAATGTATAATTTTGAATATATATAAAACTAATTGCTTTTTACCTGTGAGATAGAAACAAATAACATTATTTATGAATTCATAAGTCTAAAAACCAATTTTTACAATGGTCTAACATCTAGTTTGTATTCAAATGAAAATATATAAATGATATACATAATTACAATTTTTTTTATGTCACTTATATGAATTATTTTTCAACTTCCTATTTTATCACCAACATAATACTACTAATTATAAGTGTATACTTTCTATGCTATATTTCAATTATTATTATCTTAATATTCTATATCAGAAATTTCCTATCCAAAAATCTTTATTAAAATCAAGTTGATAGCACAGTGACCAAATAATAATTAAGAAAACAATCAAATAGCTGAAATAAGCTTAATTGATTGTTGCAGATGCAGATGTAATCTATTGTTTTGATTGTTTTTTATACACAATATCCCTAAATTATTCTCATCCACAGAAATACAAAAACCTCCAAAGTACCTGAAATACCTTGGTAAATTAAACCACTGATCTACTGTATATCTGCTAATGTATATGTCTATAAGAATCAATCAATTAATTAATGAGATGGGTATACAATGAATAGAAAAATCATATATCAATCTACCCATAAAATATAATATATATGAGACAGTTAGGACCTTTATTTTTGATTATTTCCTTCAACTTTATATTCAATACAAATATAGTTATTATACTTAGTATATTTCAAAACAGGCTTTATTTAGATAAATATTCATACATTCAATATGTTTTGAATATTCAAGAGCATACATAGGCTCATAGTTATTCTATGCACATAAACATTTGGAAAACTTATGCAGCTGCCACTGGTTAGCACTCAAATGTTAGTCTATTTGAATTTTGTCCACAACCTGCCAGTAACTTGCACATCACATATCTAATTAGGATTACTAGTCAATATTATCCCTTTGATGTATAATACATTGGCACCCTTTGCACAACTGCTAACTCTATATAGATCTCACATGCATAAGTATAGTTAAATAACTATTTCATGTTCTTATATACATGGCTGTGGCTCTGCTGTACCCCCTAAACACTTTCTTTGCCAATACTTTCAGTCCCTCAACACTTCCAGTCCCTGAATGGTTTCCTATGGCTGCACATGCCTCTAGCTCATACTTGGAGTAGATTATTAGGTGTGTGT
This sequence comes from Boletus subluridellus, assembly GCA_038092575.1. Lineage (NCBI taxonomy): Eukaryota > Fungi > Basidiomycota > Agaricomycetes > Boletales > Boletaceae > Boletus > Boletus subluridellus. The sequence continues at coordinate 4,795 of JBBPQN010000592.1, forward strand.
AAGTCTTTGTTGCTTTGTGCTGTTGTACTTAACACCATCACTTGCCTTGGCTTCTGATACATGTATTTTGGAAGTTCTCTTTTTGAGAACCTCCATGGCATTATTGTTGACCTGATGGTGATAATGTGCCAATTAGAATTATGTTTTTGAAAGATGAAGCCAACCCCCATCAGAGGCTTACAATTCTTCATGGAAATCTTTCAATCCAATGACTAATAAAATGTGTTGAAATATATAGTCTTTTATATATAATAAGAAATTCATAGAGCTGCTATAGCTGAGGAAAAAGGAAGGTTGGTATAATCACACTGCCTATAGTTTACATGTTTATGCAATGATAAAATGCTAATATAGTAATTTATAAAGCTTTACATGGCTTTATAATGCCTTTATACAATATGGCACCTTACTATAGTAGCTATGATTATTGAGATGACTTGGAGATATTGAAAGTATGAGAGCCTTGGTGAGCAAAGGTTTGAGCAAAGTGAAAAGCAGTGTCAGACATGCAATTCCCAAGGCTGTGCTAGACCTGCAATTCCGCTGCCAGTAGCAATGGACATTGGCACGTCAGGCCAACTTGCGTTATGCCCAGTAACAATGGTACACCAACATGTAGTTAGGTATGTCCTGGGGCACTCTTGTGACGAAGAAGAGTGTTCACTAGCCCACCATGCTAACATTGATAGATGGCTCTCACCAAGATAGAGAGCAGGAGGCAATAGAGCTGGCAAGAGAGGAAGCAAGCCAGCAGGTTGAATCCAAGATACACAGTTGATTATGTAGGTTTAAGTTAAAGAGTAGTTACAGGTGGAGATCAAATATATATACTGCCTGAAGGTGTTTAGGGCAGGTGAGATGGAAAAGGAAACTAAATATAAGGGGAGGCACAAGCATGGTGATGAAGTAAGGAATGTGTCATATATAAGATGCACATGATGTAGAAGGCAGTGTTCTTGGGAAAGGTAGGATCAGAGCAAAACAGAATGAATTGGGAGGAAACAGAATAGGAGAAATAGGATCAAAAGGGGGCAGTGTCCTTGGAAAGGAATAGGACAGGGAAGCTGTCCTCAAAGGCAGTGTCAGACACTGCATACTCCTGCAAGGAAGCCACAATGTTGTCCCAAAGGGAAGAGCCTGGGTAATCAAGTGAAATGGTTGGAGAAAATGAAGGGGGGGTGTAGTTACCCATAACAACTTGCCACCAAATGCTGGAGTTTGCCATTGGATTCATGAGGTTGAGGGCAACATGGGCAATGGCATTTGGTGGCCAATTTGTGCACTGCTTTGGTCAAACCTGGATGTGACAATACACTCCTGAAAAAGTTGCTAGGTCACATGGAGAAGAGTAATCAAACAGGAAAATAACTAGGTCAAGCCCTAGCATTAAAACTGTTGAATAACTGGGGGGTAAAACATAGAGGGTACTACTAGTTATATAGTAGTTTAGAGGGGCTTGCTATGGAACCAGTTCCTTGAAACTCATAGACTTAAGGGGGGCATGTCAAGTTAAATTGGTTGGGTAGTATGGTCCTGTCAGACCATTATGTACATCCCCCCTACCAGCAAAAGTACTATGCTCACTCATTGTTTCCCTCTCCTGCTTCTTCAGCCCCCATAACATCATATTCCCCATCATCTGGTATACCCTCCACATCCAGGTCTTCTTCAACAACAGCTTTGTTTATGTCTGAAGGTGGCAACACACTAGCCAAAGCCATGGAGCCCCTATCCTCCCAGCCTCTTGGTTCTGTGGGTATCTGGTCACATACATACATCTTTCTCTAAGCTCCAGACTCATGACCTCCTAATGTCAGTTTGCTGCCCTCTTTGGTTGCATCTGGAGCCAAACAAGGGCATTGTAACCCTGCCTTGCTCCTCCCTCAGCTGCTGTCTCTCTTGAAACCATCTTGCCATTCATCAATGGCAGTGCAGCTCTGTCTCTGCCAAGGCCTCCATGAACTCAGTAGCCCTAACCTGGACTGCACTGGAGGGAGGAGTGGGAAGCTCTTGACTGAAGAATGTAGTGGGGTGGGGTTCAGGGTTAAGGCTGGTGAGCCACTTCCCTTCACTATCAAAGATTAAGAATCTGGCATGTGTCATAGGCTCAGAATTGTAGGTTCAGGTGATCAAGAAGTACCCGATGGGAGCTGGATCCATCCAATCCATGTGGATTTCAGAGCAAATCTTTTGGCTATACTCCAGGCATAAATGGAAATGTCAGCAAGGAATGAGGTAGTAGGCATCACTGGATGAATCAAGGACTACAAAGTCCTCACCCTTCTTAAAGAAGTTCTCAGAGTGAGTGAGATCATCCATAGGATTGGACAGTTGGATAGGGCAAGTAGATTTGAGGGTGATTGGTGGGCAGAGAGGAGGAGACATGGGGGGCACTAACTGATCTTTTTCATCCAGGAAGCACAAGCCACTATATACCTGCTCGTTATCAGGGGGCAGCCTCCTGTTCCCTTGGGGTAACTTGTTGATGCTAACAATGTCAATCAGGTCCAAGTACTCTCTAACCTTGGACAGGTGGTCAATCACATTGTAGGAGATCCAGGTGATGTCTCCAGAAGTCCACCTCATCTCAAACAAGATGTCAGCACCACTTCCATGATGTGATTGGATTCAGTCAACCACCCATTTGGGTTTGGTCTTCCCAAAGTCTGCCACTTGCATCTTGAGCCACTCTGGAAACAATCTATCATCATTGGACACATGGACTCAGAGCAAGGACAAATGGAACATGGAGTGAACACCCCATTGTCACAATCATGCAGGTAAGTCAAGCTCAAATGAGTTATTTCTGAAGTCTCTGCTGATCTGGTATGGTTCCATGTATTTAGGCAACAACTTCCTGGCCTGCCCTCTCAGCAGCAACATGTTCTTAGTTGATATGTAGGCCAGGTTGCTGACTTTACAAAGGGCAATACTTCACTTTCGGTTTGCACTTCAGGTTTGTTTAACCCAGGCCTCAAGGATTGTGTTGCATCTGCAAAAAAGGAAATGTGGCTGTAGCACAAGTAAAATTTGGTAGCAACATAGTGGCACCCCATAGTGCTACTGTAGCACTCCATAGCATTTCACTGGCTACACAGTACTACTGTAGCACTATAGGCAGCTACATTGTAATAAGAACTATTACCATAGCCTGACTCAAGCTTCTAGTCACCTTGGAAAGTAAAATAGATTTTATTGAACTATTTAAGTTTGTATGCCACTATCCAAGTCAACACAATAAAAATACAAGTAGGGTAGGGTATACTGTAGATAGGTCCTGAAATGTTCAATAAGTGACCTGGGATAGTGGTGAGGGCAAGTCACTCTTGGAATAGGGTAGGTTACAACTTATAGATAGAGATCAAATTTGTGGTCAAGATGGCTCCGTGTTGATGAGACCCCCCACATGGTGAAGTCATGACCAGGGATGTGAGCAATGGTAAAAAAAATCTGTTCATTGAGTTTGCATCAGTATAGCAGATCATAGGATTCAGATGAAACAAGGGACTCACCACCTGCCCACCCACCCATGCTGCCACCACCAATAGGAGTACATTTACAGATGAAGTCTATACTGCTTGAAAGTGTGATAATCTATATACTTATTCAAATAGAATGTATTAGCTTTGTTCATTGAATGGTCTTGGATTCAAAACAGATGGACTGCCCCACTCAGGAACTTAGGTACTAAATGACAAGGCTGAATCAGTTGGTCAACAGGTAAGATAGCTGCATTCAGGAGTTGTCATCATGTTGAGTAACTAACACAGAACATCTTGATGTCATCATCCATATGATTCAATGGCTTGAACCACTACACATAGGCCAATGGCTTCAAATAATTCCCTAGATGCAACAGGAGTTTGAAGATGACATGTACTTCAGCTACATGAGTGGGCCCAGGTGGGCTATTACAAATGACATACAATATACTTACCATGAAAGCCCCCATGTCACCATGATTCTCTGTCAACCTGTACCAAAACAGTGTCAAACCTTGCAGGAATGGGTGGTTTTTGAGGACTGTTTGCACATTGAGAATATGAGCAAACTCTTGCATAGTTCTTGCTTGACATGTGTTCACAAGGTGATGATTTGATAACAATGCTGCTGAAACAGTCAAAGTGATCATTCTGATTGGGTTGGAAGAACTGGCCTCCAAAGGGTAAGGTGTTGAGGAAAGCCTGGAGCACATCAATGAATTTGACTGCACCATGATGTTGTTTGAGATATCAGACCGTTTTCTACAGGAAATGAGGGCATTGGGAGATATGATACCATGACCCAGCAATGAACATCTGAGTGAGGCCATTTCTGCATGAGATGTGTGAAGCAGTGAGTTCATGGTCAGAGTTATCACTGTCAGAGTCAGTGAGTGGGCTGCTTGTTATGAACCCCTTTTTTCACCCCTTTCTTTTCAAGTCACGTGATCACCTTCATACTTTCACAAATCACGTGACCTTATCTTTTTTTCATCACATGACCGTGCGAACTAGGTCTAGACCTATAACACATGTCAACCTCATGTATTTAATCTCCGTCAGTCTAGAATGTCTAGCACTGCCTCCTATTAATCTCTGTTTACATTACTCATCATAGTTTACTAATACTCACACAATTCGTCATTAACATAGCCTCACACACATGGACCAGCGTCATAATAAGTACAAACATGTAAAATGTATATATACCTTGAATCCAACGCCCCAAGAACTCTAGTCAAGTTCTTGTTGGGATTCCCTCTCAACTATCTCTTCGCTCTACAGTCAGTTTGCGTGATTGAGTGGCCCAAGTCTTTATTAGATTTGAGGTTGCCAACATAAGAACTTGACTAGTTTCACTTCTGTCACTCAATCCTCTACCTTCTTCATTGTTACACGCGGCCCCTAGCGTTAAAGGGAAAACAGCCAGACTCGAGGCTTAATGAGATCTACCCTTATCCTTTACCCTTCTCGCGCACTTGCGCTACATGTTTCTTTTACGTATACCTACCCTATACAGGTGTGAAGGCACTTAGCTATCTAGGGCGGTGCAGCACTGAGCTCGAGCGCTCTTAATTGGTTTAAACACTGGTGCAAAAACCTTCAGACTTCTTTTTGCTATGTGCAAGTGTCCTTGTGTGGCACACTTTTTTTACGTTTACTTCATATGTTGTTGTGGTGCAAGAGCGGTATTGTGCCCACCCAACTTCATACTATGATATTTTCTATGGCAAAGTCAAGAAGGTTTGACTTGATTCGCACCTAGTGGAGTGAGCAGATCCTCCTAGGAATTTTTACGTACACCTTTTTTTCAGATGATCAAAGCTGAGGACATCTCGATCCTCATCAAGAAAAGATCTCCTTCACCCTATGAAGCCTTCGAATTCAACAAAGACCCAAACAACGCCATCGAAATTAAACAAGAAGAATTCCCACCTAACTTCTTCGATTTCCTACGAGCAGGCTTTACACAAGCCGAAGAAGAATTTCACCCATACGAAGCAGAAGCCTGGTTTGTCTTACGACAACTAGAACAAGAATTAGCCCAACCTGTCATTCAGAGAACCAGCAGGACACTACGAGACCGACGAGGACTACAAAAGCCCAACACACTCCCCACCATCCTCACCAACCCCACGCCAACAAACAATGTCCGCGCACAGCTCCTGGCCCTTACAAACCAGCTGCAACAGCTTGCCAACAGTGGCGTGCAAAACACCAACACTGAGGTTAAAATCTTGAAGAAAGTTGAGGTCGTCCCTGACCCAAAGCTCTATGACGGGAGCTACAACAAATTCAACAAATGGGTGATTCATCTCCACATCTACATCGATGCAAATTTAGAAATGTTCAACACCGACAAGAAGAAAGCAATAGCCACGCTTTCAAGAATCGGGTCCAAGGAGGGAAAAGACAAAAATGGAGCAGGAATGTGGGCACAGAACCAACTCTCCAAGTACATGAGAGGCTCCCTCCACATGTGGCCTGATGACGACGAACTCATGACATTGTTGAAAGACCGTTTCAAACCCGGCATGGATGCCGATAATGCAATGGACCAGCTCACAAGAATGAAGCAAGGTCCCAAGGAAAGAACCGAGTCCTTCCTAACTCGGTGGGTCGCACAATATGAAAGGTCTCAATGTGGAGACAACATGGGAGTTTATCTCCTAGAAAAGAACATCTGCGATGAGATCATGAAGCACATCTTCGTCAACGGCCAAAGGAAGAAGTATGTTACACCGTACTTAATCGAAATCAAGAAGACTGGGAATCTTCTTGAATCTTTCGCTCTAAGGAGCAACCAAGGACGAGTCTGGCAGAACCAGACACAAGGAAGCTCCTCGGGAGCACGCACCTACGGTGGCCGTGGCGACCCCATGGACATAGACACCGTATGCACCAGAAAAGGCAAGTGCTTTAACTGCCAAGGACCACATTTGGTTAAGGATTGTCCCAAACCAAGAAAGGAATGTGGGGAATGCAAATTCCTTGGGGGCAGGCATAGCCAAAGGTGCAGCAAATATCGCAATGTACGCACGAATATGAGCGATTCATCTGGCACAAATGAGGATGCTGGAAAGGAGGCTGGGACCGATGCGAGAATGAAACAGGTTGCAGCTATGGACTTCGAGGCTGCAAAAGCCTATTTTGCAGATTTCTTGGCTAACGAGTCAGGAAAAGAGTAAAGTCGCGGAATGAACCAGGTGTTCCTGTGACTACGGACAAAAAGAAAATAGATAATCCTACAAAAATAGTTTTTCTGTACTCTCATCTTACGTCAATTATGGAGAAGAAGAACACGAGTTCTTCGACTTCCAAAATAGGACATTAAATTACAATACAAATGACGAACTTTCTACTTCTCAAACCCAGACTGGGTTTCACGAAAGTGAGCTTGCTGCAGGGGAATGCAGGCTTAATTTGGTCAAGAAAAATATATAAAAAATTACGAATGACGATATTTATGAAACCCTGGAATGGATCTGTCTCAGATCTGTTAAAACAAAACGAGAAATCAACCTCAAAATCAAGGTGGCCTTGGCCACAACCAAATACAAGATGCACGACACACACGCACTCCTAGACAGTGGAGCCAACAGCATTTTTGTAGATGCCAAATGGGCCAAGGATAACAAACTTTCACTTACGAAACTCACACGACCCATACCCATATTCAATGTGGATGGAACCAAGAATTCCGCAGGAGATATCTCTCACACCACAGAAATTATCATCAACTACCAAGGACATCGTGAGAAATTAGTAGCAGAAGTAACCGACCTGGGAAAGAACCCAGTAATTTTAGGATACACGTGGCTGTCCAAACACAACCCAGAAATCGACTGGCAAATAGGATCAGTACGACTCACACATTGTCCACGGACATGCTATCTCTTATCCAACAGACCCATATTCATCAGAACCCTAGAAGAAAGGGAAATAAACAACATGCCATACGTATACCGATGTCTAAAGAAAGTAACGACTGAGCAGCAGCAGAGCGCGCCGGTTACTGAAAAGACTGTGGAACAGATGGTCTCCAAGGAATTTCACCAATTTCTAGACGTATTCTCTAAAAAACACTCCAAAAGGATGCCTGAGAGAAAACCATGGGACCACGCAATAGATATGAAGCCAGGATTCAAGCCTAAAAAGGGAAAACTTTACCCAATGTCTGTCGAGGAACAAAAAGAAGTTTCCGACTTTGTAGACGAACAATTACGAAAAGGCTACATCCGACCTTCTAAATCTCCACAAACGTCACCGGTCTTCTTTATCCCCAAGAAAGACAGAAAGAAATGCATGGTACAAGACTACCAATACCTAAATGAATGGACGGTAAAGAACAATTATCCACTGCCACTGATCTCCCAATTGGTTGACCGATTGTGGGGTGTGAAATTGTTCACAAAGATGGATCTCAGATGGGGATACAATAATGTACGCATCAAAGAAGGCGATGAATGGAAAGGTGCCTTTGTTTGTCATAGGGGAAGTTACGAACCACTGGTTATGTACTTCGGTCAAACCAATTCCCTGGCCACGTTCCAGGCCATGATGAATGATATTTTCCATGATATGCAAGCAGTCGTCATTATATACATAGACGACATCCTCGTGTTCACTAAAAATGAGAACCAAGAGGAACACGATGCAATCATACTAGAAGTCCTCAAGCAACTCCAAGAAAATGACTTATTTATAAAACCAGAAAAATGCACGTTCCGCACAAAGAAAATCGATTTCCTAGGCATGATCGTCTCAGAGGAAGGAATCGAAATGGAACCCGGCAAAGTAGAAGCTATCCAAAAATGGCCGGTTCCCACAAATGTAAAAGGAGTAAGAAGTTTTCTCGGACTCGCCAACTTTTATCGAAGATTCATCAAGGACTTTTCCATTGTGGCTAGACCACTAAACGACCTCACAAAAAAGGATCTCACGTGGAGATGGACTGAAAAGGAACAAAACACATTTGACATGCTGAAAGAAGCATTTATTACAGCTCCTGTCCTCGCCTACCTGGATAACGATTGTAATTTCCGGTTAGAATGCAATGCCTCGGACTTTGCAACAGGAGCAGTCCTATCTATAGAAAAAGAAGGAAAATGGCATCCAGTAGCATTCTCATCACACTCTATGATGGCAGAACAAAGGCACTACCTGATTGCTGACAAAGAAATGTTAGCTATTATTCACACACTAGAACAATGGCGCCACCACCTAGAAGGTGCTGAGAAATCATTCAAGATCTGGACTGATCACACCAATCTCCAATATTTTATGAAATCTCAGGATCTTAATCGACAACAAGCATGATGGGCGCAATATTTATCACACTTTAACTATGAACTTATTAAGAAACCAGGCACCTCCATGGGAAAAGCCAACGCACTCTCACGAAGAGAAGATCATGCTGTGGGAATAGATCAAGACAATAAAGGAGTCATGGTCATACCCGCAGAATGTGTACGAGCTAATGAAGTAACTTATATCCATGGAGAAGAACAAAAGATCCTAGATCGGGTAAAGACCACACAATCTATGCTACACGAGTCATCTCTTTCAGGATTTGAAATTGACGACGAAGGTTTCGCTAAACTAAATGGAAAAATCTACATGCCTGGGGAAGAAAGTAACCTCCACCAGGATATTATTGAACTCTGTTACGACCTCGTAACAAATGACACCAACGTGTGTCAAGTTCCTATTGCCAAGCTTCCGATCTGCGGAAGGTTCAAGGTACGACTAGTCTCACTGTGACTAGCGTCGAGTGTATACTCTCC
>JBBPQN010000593.1:0-14040 GCA_038092575.1 Boletus subluridellus
CATGCTCTATTGACTCTACAAAGTTTGTCACATGAACTTCTAAATTAGGAAACAGGTACAAGTGAGACCTCAGACACTCTACTGAGAATTTCTCAACTGTTATAATAGTAGTCCACCAGTTCAGAAGGACAGGTAGGGTACTAGTAGATATGTGAATCCCTCCTGACATGGTAAGGGAAGCGTCAGTCATCAAGGTGAATTCCTTGGTGGTATCTGGGAATGCCAGTATAGGGCGAACCATGAAGGCCTTCTGGAGGGCTAGGAAGGCTGTTTCGTGAGACAGAGTCCACAACCAAGGGGCACCTTTCTTTGTAAGGTTGAGGAGGGGGCAAGTGAGGTCTGAGAAAGATGGGATGAACTTCCTATAGAAGTTACAGAATCCTAAAAATGATTGTATTTCCTGGACTGTAGAAGGGTGAGGCCACTCCTCAATTGTGCGTAGTTTGGTGGGGTCCATCTTGACTCCATCCTTGTTAAGGATGGATCCTAGGTAGTCTACCTCGGATGCTGTGAATGTGCACCCCTCCAGTTTCAGGAACATTTCATGTTCCCAAAAGCACTGGAGGACTTTCTTAGTTCATTCTTCATGGAGGGTAGGGTTGGACAAGTGGATTAGAAGGTCATCCATGTAGATGATGAGCCATCCCTCTGTGATGTAATTGCCAAAGAGGTCATCCATGAAGGCTTGGAAAGTCGTGGGGGAGTTACACATGCCAAAGAACAAGACTGTCAGTTTGAAAAGACTGAAAGGGGTAACAAAGGCTGCCTTCCATCTGTCTTCAGGCTTGATGAGGATATTATTGTATCCCCATTGTATGCTGAACTTGGTGAAAATGGAAGATCCTCATACTCAGTCGATGAGGTCAGAGATCAGAGGGAGTGGATATGCAATCTTGATTGTATGCATATTGAAGTACCTGTAGTCCTGACAGGGTCACAGTTTGCCGTCCTTCATCTGGATGAAGAAGAAGGGAGATGCCTGGGGTGATTTCAATTGGGTGATCTTCCCAGAGATGAGATGTTCATTGATGAACTCTTTACAGGCAAACTGTTCAGGAGGAGATAGTGGATACATTTTAGCTTGCTGGGGAATGAAGGTGTCTCATAGTTCAATGGTGTGGTCATATGGTCGGAATGGAGGGAGTTTTGTAGACTCTTTCTTTTCAAAGACATCTGCAAAGTCTTTGAATGGAGTGGGGAGTTCCACTTTCTTATTTCCGGCCTCCTGAGCCAGAGTGGTAGACAACGTTGTCTTCCTGAGAAAGTACTCCAGGACCTTCAAGTTGTACTGTGTGTTCAACACATGTGCGTGGAGAAGAATGTTCTTCTGTTGCAAAAAAGAGGCTCGCAGGTCTTGCTCAATGGTCATATTTTCATCGACATCCAGATACTTGAGTAAATATTGTTGTGAGAGCATCCGTGAGTGATTGAAATGTTTCTCCTTGTATAGTCGGGGGTTGATGGTCACCTGACCAGTGGTCCAATCTATTATTGGATTGACTGTGCATAGCCAAGGCAGTCCTAGTATGAGGTCATCCTTTCCACAGTTAAGAACAAGGAGTTGTTGCAGTTTGAGAACTCCATCCATGTTGAGTATGGTAGAGACTCTATGGGTGATGTCTCTGGATTGGTTGGACAACCCGTCCACGTTCCATGCTTTGATAGGATGAGGTAGAGGTATCAAGGGGATTCGGTGTTCTTCAGCAAATTTCCTAGAGAGGAAACATCCAGTTGCTCTGCTGTTGATGAGCACATTTAGGCCAACAATTCTTGTTGCACATTTATCCTGGATCAAGATGGGAATGCAAATAGCATTACTGCTTGATCCAGAGATAAATACAGGTGCAATCATGATGGAAGGAGATGACATTGGTTCATCCCTTCTTCTTAAAAATGCATAGCAGGCATCTGTTGGGTGGGGGTTTCATCAATTGTGAGGACATTTATGTCCTTATTTCCCCATACTTCCTGCATGTCTGGAAGGGTCTCTCCTCGTTCATCCCTATTCTTCTCAAAGGCCACTTTGAGAGTTCTAAGGATTTTGTCCTTGTCTGAGTGGGTTCTCAGAGTCTTGATATAGGAGTCCAGTGGGTCTCCTCTTGATGGGGTACTCATAATGGTACAAGTTTGGATGTGTTGCTGTGCTGGTCATGGGTGTTTTCTAGTAGAACACCCTGTCTTCTTGCATATGAAGCATCTTTTCTCCCACATGAGGTGGGCTCATTCCACAGGGGAGAGGGTGAGACAATCTATGTCCATGGCATTTGGGTCATGACATTGTTGTCCTCCTCTTCCTATAGGAATTCGAGGGATTCGATCCATATCCCTGATCCTAGCTAGCCCACTGTCTATCTCCACAGCTTTGTTGTAGATGTCCTTGATTTTCTCAGCAGTCTTGAGAATATTTGTGAGGGTTAATTGCTTGGCAATCTCCCTGTCGAGTCCTTGAAGGAACCATTCTTGTAAGGCTCCTTTTTCTTTGCTTCTGGCTTGAATGGCAAGGACCACAAACTCTGTGAGATATTTCTCAAAGCTGACTTTGTGATGAAGGTCTTGTCACAAAGAGGTGAGTTCTACTCAGGGGTGAGAGGCAGCGTCATAGGGAGAGAAGGTAGTGGAGAATGCCTCTTTTATGCAGGCATAGTCCTTTTCTCTGTTGGGAATAGTTTGGTCTGTGAGCTTGATGAGCCAAGCCTTGGTGAATGCTTTGCCTCTTCCAGTAGGCATGCAGTTTAGTAGTATAAGGCCCTTTGCCTTATCAGTTAGGTCTGGGTGGAGGGAGAAGTATCTGTCCATTTGTAGGATCCATTGGTTGGCATCCTTTCCTTCTTCCAAGAAATCCTCCAGGAGGGCTGCTTTGATATCCTTTACCATTTTGTATTGTCTGAGTCTTCTTCATCCCCTATGGAATAATCTGGGTCTGGTTCTGGTGGTCCTGGGTGTTCAAGTGGTGGAGGTGCAGGGCAGGGGTGAGATGCAATGTAGGCTTCTTTGTCAGTACCGGTGAGGATGGTACGTTCATAGGTTCCTCCTTCAATTCCTACTACTTCCTCTTCGGGAATAGAGTACTGGGTAAGACTGGTGGGAGGATGAGAGCTGACAGAAGATGAGTGAGAGAGAGTTGGTGAGGCTCTTCGAGGGGGAGGACCAGGGGTGGGGTTGTTTCATGAGGAACCTGGTACCCATTGCTGCTCAGGTATAGTGGCAAAGGTTGAAAACTATGTTGGTGGATGGGGTGGGGATATACAACATTCTTTGTTGTCCTCATGTTCTCCTGAAGAAGCTGCATAAGATTGATATGCCTCATGTTGACCTAGCATTTCTGCACTGGCAGCTTTCTGTGGGGTAGGTTGGGCTGGATAGCTCCAATCAGTAGAAACTTAAACATTTTGTTATGCCGAGTAACAATGGGACACCAACATGTAGTTGGAGTCATCTGAGGGCATTCTAGTGACAAGGTAGAGTGTATGCCAGCCCACTATGCTGAGCATTGATAGATGGCTCTCACCAGAGAGCAGGTTAAAAAGTGGAAGAGGAAGTGTGAGAGCTGGCGAGGGAAGCGAGCCAGCAGTGAACTCCAAGATACATGGTAGATTGTGTAGGTTTAAATTAAGGAGTAGTTACAGTTGGAGCGCAAATATATATACTGCCTAGAGTCGGTTTAGGGCAGGTGAGTCAGAGACTAAAACTAACATAAGAGGAGGCACAAGTGTGATGGTGAGATAAGAGACATGTTGCATATAACAAGCACATGACAGAGAAGGCAGTGTCCTCAGGAAGAATTGGAACAGGGAATGCTGGAACAGGGAAAGTAGGAATGGAGAGAATATAATCAGAATGGGGTGGTGTCCTCAGAGAGGAACAGAAGGATGAGGCTGTCTTTGAATGTAGTGTTGGACACTGTGTACTCCTATAAGGAGGCAACTATGTCGTCCCACAGAGAAGACCTGGGGTAGTCCAGAGGAATAATGGGAGAAAATGAAGGGGGGGGTGCTGTTATCCATATGTAACAGTGTCACTATCTTGAAGGTGTACATTATGAATTTGAGATATGGAATGATCATGCTAACCTTTAGTGGTTTATGAAATGTCAAGATCTTAATCATTGCCAAGCCAGATGGGCCCAGTACCTCAGCAGATTCAATTTCCAATGGTTACATAAAGCAGGTACAACAATGGGTAAAGCTGACACACTATCTCAACAAGAAGACCATGCAATTGGTATGGAAACTAATAATACTGGAATACTGATTATTCCACCCAAGCAAGTTTATGTTACAGAAGTAAAAATTGACACAAATTCTAAGAAAATCCAGAAAACCATCAAAGAAAACCTTAATCTATGATCAGAAACTGACATCAATAGCTTACGTAACAAATATCACTATGACCAATCTGAGAATGGATTACTTCATGATGAAAACAGAAAAATCTATGTGTCTGACAATCATGACTTATGCATGGACATCATTAAACTCCATTATGACACCCCTATCACAGGACACCCTGGTATAGAAAAAACCCTAGAACTTGTGCAACACAGCTATATATGGCCAGGCATGAATATATTTATTAAATAATACATCACTAGATGTGAATAATGCACTCATATGAAACCATCTAATCTTACATCACCTGGCAAACTCAAGCCCCTAGATCTATCTAACTTCCCTTGGCTTGAGATAACCATAGACTTCACCACTGACCTACCATTATCTAGAGCATTTGACTCTATCCTTGTTGTCATTGATCAATTCTATAAGGAAGTTGAATTCATCTCTTGTAATCAAACCATCACAGCACTAGAAACTACAAGATTGTACTTGCATTATGTATGGAAAAACCATGGACTACCCCACAGTATAGTATCAGATTGGGGACCACAATTTGCATCACAGGTGATGAAGGATTTGTGTAAACAACTCAGCATTCAGCCTAAATTATCCACTACATTCCATCCACAGACAGACAGACAAACCAAAAAAATGAACAAAGATCTTCAACAATACCTTCATCTCTTTATTGCTGAAAAACAAAACAAATGGGTTGATTGGTTACCTATTGTACAATTCTCCTATAATGCTAAACAACAAGCTTCTACAAAGAAGTCACCCTTTGAAGTGACTAGGTCCTATATCTCTCACATGGGCTGTGAACAAAAGATACTTAAGGCACCTGCCATAGAAAAGTTCTCTAACAAAGTGCAGGATACCTTAGTCTAGACAAAAGCCAATCTTGAGAAAGCACAAGAGCAAATGAAAGCACAGGCTGATAAACATATATCAAATGCCCCTATACACCAGATTGGTGATAGAGTTTGGCTTTTTACCAATAATCTAAAGCTTACTTGTGCCTCTAAGAAACTCACAGAAAGATGGCTTGGACCCTATGAGATCAAGAAGCTAGTAGGAACTAATGCAGTAAAGCTCAAACTGCCATGCACCATGAAGAATCATCCAATAATCAATATCTCTCATATTTGTCCCTATAAAGAACAATTGGAAGGATAGTTATGATATACCATATTTTCAAACTTTTAACTTAGTGCTACAGCACACCTACTTTACACCTTTCAGACTTTGAAGTCATGTGATGTGCACATGACCATAGGAAACTACACATGACCTATGGTCTAGACAAACACGATGCACACGCACCTTATTAATTTCCAATCTTTCTTTCTCATCATCATTCTTCTTCTCTCACGACCACTTCTATCATCTATCTATAATCAGTAATTATTCCCATAGACCCTATGGTCCATGCACACTCCTGTAACTTATATAAACTAGCAGTAGTCGACTGGACTCTCCAGTCTAATCCATTTGTGCCTTGCGACCTACATCCTTGCAAGTGCATTAAGGAAGACACTAACCTCTACTCTTCATCTCCTCTTTTCTATACTGCTTCAGGCTTTGGTGTTGGCCTAGTCAAGTCCTGCCAGTGATTGCTCAAGCATGCTTGCAACAATAGTCATCATTTCACCCAGGACCAGTAAATGTCACTGATGACCATAACAATGTATATGAAGTGGATACATTGTGGATGTAAGATACAAAGGCTGATGAGTTGAGTACCTCATATATTGGAAAGGATATGTAGAAGAAGATTGTACATGGAAATTTAAAAGCAATCTAGCAAATGCATCAGATACAATTGCTTTATTTCATGAATGCAATCCCTGAGTAGAACTTTGCATGATCTTTGCAGAAAACACCAGTTTGTTTAATCCCTATTGTGATTGCCTGGAAGGTGATCCTTAGAGAGGGGATAGTATTACAGACCCTATTATTTTTCCTATTTTTCCATCTATTTTTCTAATTTTCTAGAGCAACTTTTGCATTTAGCCCCTATTACCTGAGACACCAAATACTCAAGCCCCTATCTATGATCTAAACTCCCCCTTTCTCACCCCTTATGCCTAGACCCTTCTAGACCCATTCCACCATAAGTAACTCACAAGAACTCACTTTGACTCAGTACTTGCCTCATGTTTGCATCCTGCCCACCTTCAACTCACACTGACTCATTATAATTCTATATAACTTCTCATGACTCCCATACTACACCCCTATTATCTATAACTCCCCATGACTCATCTTGCCTCTGCAGCATAGCATATCGTCAGATCTAGTGTACACAAGTGTAAACCCCTAGATAGTTTATAAGGCTGAAGTTACACTTCAGAGGACCTCAGTCTTGTCCTCTTGGAGATTTCCCAGTCTTCTCTGCAGCTACTTGATTCACTCTAATTGTCCTCTCTGGTGGCTTGCACCTCATAGTAAGTGCTGGTCATTTCTTTATCCATTTCAACTCTGTTGGTTTCTAACACCCTCTAGCACATTCCATGAGCTCATTCCATTACTTTCTTGATCCTTCTATTCACTTACTGATTGTTGAAGGCTACCAAGTATATAAATGTCAGGCTTGTACTTTCATAAATTCCCCAATCTTGATCTACTTCACCCATCCATCTCTGAACCCTGGTACTACACATATGGTGCTTGAATCTCTTCTGAATAGTCTTCACACTACTACTGAGTATGCACTAGACTCTCTTGAACCTTTGACCTTTTTGAAGGATCCTAGAGTCACTTCATAAACTGACTATGTTACTATTGTTATAAGTGGTAACACCCCCCCATCTTTTTCTCCCATCTTACCCTTGGACTACCCGGGATCGTCCCTCTGGGATGATATCATTGCCTCCTCATCAGGAAAATTTTAATGGAAAGGCAATCTCATATATAGCTTTAGCTACCCTGCAAAGTGTTGCGAGCATACTCGAGTGAACACTGGTGGGACTCTGCTGAGGCTACACCAAACCAAACAGTAAGAGAAGGGAGGAGATGATGAGTAGAGACAAGGCGGTCTTCCTTAATACACTCGCAAGGACGTAGGTCACAAGGTACAAATGGATTAGACTGGGGAGTCCAGTTGAGTACAGCTACTTTATATATGTTACAGGTTGGCACACAGACCATAGGATCCATGAGAAAGACTACTTGATATGGGTTAATAAAAGAAGACGTTGTGAGAGAAAGAAGATGATGATGAGAAAGAAAGAATGGAGATTAATAAGGTGTGTGTGCAGCGTGTTTGTCGAGACCATAGGTCATGTGTAGTTTCCCATGGTCACGTGCACATCACATGACTTTGAAGTTTGAAAGATGTAAAGTAAGTGTGCAAATGCATTTAAGTTAAAAAGTTTGAAAATATAGTATATCATAACACTACTCCCTCTTTAAGACTCGAATTCCGGGCAAGTCCCGTGATAATTTGTTTTGGTAAGATTTTTGTAATGAGTGAAGAGTGAAGAAAAGTCTCCAATGGTAGGGCCACATAATTTCCAAGGAGCTGAAGGATTCTTTTTATGGAAGTCAGCAACTGCCTGAGGGGCTGTGTTAATGATGTTGCCAGATTTCCATGTCCTGTCGGATTCGTCATAACCTTTCCAATGTACAAGATATTGAAGCTGGCGGCCTTTGAGATGTCATGCTGCAATGTAATCAATTTCAAATTGCTCTACTCCTTCTTCATCAACTTCAATTGCGTCTGGGCATGAGATTGATTGACCCGGAAGGGTTGCCCGATAAGGTTTAACACGAGAGATGTTAACAGTAGGATGAATACAGATAGAGTTTGGCAATTTAAGTTTGACAGTGTTAGGAAGCACCTCAAGGATTTCATATGGGCCAATCCATTTTTGGGTACGCTTCTTTGCCGTGTAAGGGAGCTTCAAATGTTCGGCTGAGAGCCAAACTTGTTGTCCTTTCTCATAATTTGGAGCATCGGATCTTTTGTTCTCTGATTGCTTCTTCATTCTTTCTCATGCTTCCTCTAATGCATCTTCTACTTCTTTGTGGGACTTTCCCATCTCCATGCTGAATTCCTTTCCCATGCCTTTAGCCTTTCCTTCGAAACCCATGCGAGGGGCATAGTTACGTGTGATATTGAAGGGGATAGTGCCGGTGGTGGTGGTAAGGGAATTGTTGTGATGGAATTGAGCAACTTTGAGCCAATCGGCCCATTCGGTTTGTCACTTTGCTACGTAAGAGCAGAGATACTGCTCAAGTTCTCTGTTAATATGCTCTGTTTGTCCATCAGTTTGAGGGTGGTAGGCAGTGGAGATTTTCTGGGAGATAGAGAGAAGTTTACATAATTCAGAGGTAAAGTCCGAAATGAACTGAGGGCCTCAATCAGAAATGATCATAGAAGGGAGTCCGTGGATACACCAAATATTGTCTTGGAAGATAATGGCTAAGTTCTTTGAAGAAACGGTATCATAAGTGGGAATAAAAACAACTTCTTTAGAAAATCAATCAATGACGACACAAATAGTGGTATAACTGTGGGAAGCAGGTAAACCTGTAATGAAGTCAACAGATAAATCTTCCCAAGGTTGTTTAGAAGCAGGTAAAGGAAGAAGTTTTCCTGCTGGTGCCTTTGACTTTCCCTTTGTTTGGGCACACACTTGGCAGCTGTCTACATAATTTTTAATGTCTTTTGTGACACCAGGCCATGAGAAATGATGAGTGAGAAGATGAGAAGTACAAGCTTGTCCAGAATGTCCACCAATAGGTGAGTCATGACAAATAGTGAGAAGTTCTGTATGTAAGGATTCAGGAACAAAGACTTTGTTTTTGTTGTTTTTGAAAATATCGTTATCGTAATCATAGGTATATTTGTTAAAGGATTCTTCACATATTTTTTCTGATTCTTTTATGATTTTATCATAAAAAGAGGACAAAAGTTCGACATTGTTAATAAAAAGAGAAGGTGGAAGGATGGTAATATTCTGGTTGTGATCTGTGACAGCATCACCATGGTCCAGTCAGTGAGATAAAGCATCTGCGCAACCATTCGATGTACCAGGTTTGTAGACAAATACATAATTAAACTCTTGAAGAAATGCATGCCAACAAGCTTGATGACCAGATAAGGTTTGGGGTTTTTTCCAATATTTGAGATTCTTATGATCTGTCCAGATCTTGAAACCTTCCCTACCAATTAGGTAGTGTTGCCATTCTTCTAATGCTCGGATGACTGCCAAGAGTTCTTTGTCATAAATAGGGTAATTGTACTCGGCGCTGTTGAAAGAGCGGAGAGTCTCCAGTGATCGTCATCACACTTAACCGAAAGCGCTGCTCCTGTGGCAATGTCCAAGGCATCTGTTTCAAGACGCATTTCTTTGTCTCAATCGGAATAGGCCAACAAGGGTGATTCCTTAAATTTGACTTTCAAGGAATCAAAGGCAATTTGGTGCTTTGGTTCCCACTTAAATAGAACATCTTTTTTGGTGAGATTGTTCAATGGGTGTGTGATGTCCGCGAAGCCTTCGATAAAACATTGGTAATAATTACAGAGTCCAAGGAAGCCTTGCAGTTGTTTGAGGCGTGTGGGAACCAGCCAATCCAATATCCCTGACACCTTCTTTTCCTGCATTTCTACTCCCTCTTTAGATACTACCATACTGAGAAAGTCCACTTTGTCCTTTGAAAAACTACATTTTTCTGGTTTTACATAAAGATCATTTTGGCAAAGACAGGAAAGCACCTCCTTTACTATTTCTTCATGCTCTTCCTTAGTCTTGCCTTTAGTAAATATCATACAGTTGTCAATGTAAATAACGAGTACAGCATACATGTCATTAAATATATCATTCATCATTTGCTGAAAGGTAGGGGGTGAGTTAGTCATCCCAAAATACATAATGGTTGGTTCATATGTGCCTATGGGAGTAACAAAAGCTCCCTTCCACTCATCACCTTCTTTAATTCGTACGCTGTTGTAACCCCATTGAAGATCAAGGGCTGTGAACATATCTGTGCCCTTGAGGTGGTCAATCAATGTTGAAATAAGAGGTAGAGGATAGGCATTTTTAATAGTGCCTTCATTTAAATATCAATAGTCCATAATGAGTCTCTTTTTTCCATCTTTTTTAGGTATAAAGAATACTGGTGCCATTTGAGGAGACTTCGAAGGGCGAATATAACCCTTTTTGAGTTCTTTTCCAATGAATGTGCATACTTTATCCATTTCTGCATCCGATAAGGGAATTACTCTACCCTTTTTGGGAGCGAAGTCTGGTTTCAGATCTATTGTGTGATCCCAGGATTTTCGTTCCGGCATTCTTTCGGATTCATTCTCGGAAAATACATCAAGGAAGTCATGGTATGTTTCGGACACTTTCTTCTTGAGTCCTTCTTCTATACTACAATTATAAATAAGTTTGATCGGTTCATTAAAAGGTCCATCACCCATAATATGACAATAGGGTGTGCGATGAGGGAAAGAGATAGTTTTAGTAACCCAATCTATAGTGGGATTGTGTCGAGCCAGCCAATCGTAACCGACAATGAGGCGGTGGGTTCCTAGTTTAGAAACGTAGGCTTCCAGGACCTTGTAATGGCCAGCAATCCCAATAATTAACATGACAGCGTGGGTTACTTGGCCTATTGCTCCGTTAGAGCCATCAGCATTTTTCACCGAAATAGGGTTAGCAATTTTATAAGTAGGGATACCATGAGAAAGAATATAGTCCTTGTCAATAAAAGTGTGAGAAGCGCCTGAATCTAGAAGGGACTTAAACGATCAAGATCACCAACTTCCATCTTCATAATTCGGTACAGGTGTCTCAAGTGACATTTCGCCACCGAATGACAATGTGCTTGTGCAAATGGAAATAGATGAAGGAGAATGGAGGGATTTATAATTAGGGGAATTTCTTACTTGGCAAACAAGAGAATTAAGCATGCTTTGTTTTAATTCCAGTGCCATGCTCACACTTTGTTGAGTTGCTCTTTTGGAATGGGGAATAATATTGCCAAGAAGATCGTCCAGAGTATATACAGGAAAATTGGAGTCATCACAGTCAACAAGATCAGTAGATATATTACAGGAAGAAAGAGAAACGGAAGGAGAAACGTAATTGTCCAGTCCATGAACACCCTCATTGTTCACGGACTTATTTAATTTAAAGAAAAGGCCGCCTTTTGTCTTGCATCTACTTCGAACTTGTCTTTGTAGTAAGCTTCGGCTTCCGCTGAATAAAAGGATGGCATTGCCACTTGTTGAGCGACAACCGGGGGAGCGGATGGGATGGGAGCGGCGGTTGGAGGGGGTGAGAGGGGATGACCATAAGTGTGCTGGGCGTGCTGCACAGGCGGTTGGTAAGGTGCAGCAGGCACAAAAGCACCTGTTTCATAATCCCATAAGTACTGTTGCCATACTTGTGGTGGACATGGGGGGCACTTGTTGGGGTTCAAGTCGCAATTAGGCCATATGTGGCCAACCTTGTTGCATCTGTAACAAGTACGAGTATTGGGCTGGGACGGAGATGCAGCTTGCTGCATATCTATCTCCATTGGGGCTCCTCTACCCAGCTGTGTACCAGTGGGAGTGAAATGGGAATGGTTTCCCAGAGGAGGTCGTGGCAGGGGTGGATAATATTGTTGGCTGTAAGGCTGCAGGGGACGAGGAGCGAACTGGGGGCAATATGAAGAAGGGGCGGGGCAAGAGGGCGGACCGCGTTCAATTGCGATCTGTTCAAAGTTCCTACCAATTGCTTGGTAGTTTCCACAGAGCTTGAGATAGTCATCTGATTCCTTGCCCATCATCTTTGCTTGGTAATAGATGCAGTAATTGATGGCTTTCTTGAGCAGTTCGAGAGTGAAGTCTACTCCGATGTCTGCTTCCTTTACCAGGATGACAAACTCCTGGATGAACAAATCTATGGACCTAGACCCTTGCCTTAAGGCTTGCAGCTTTTTGAGGCTCTCATGAGCCAGTACCTCAATCTGGAAGTACTCCTTGATTTCGATCTGAAGATCGGGCCACTTGGGCCAAGCCACAATGCCTTTCGGCGCGGTTACCATGGATCCTACTGCTATCGGGATCTCAGTTTCCTCTTCTTCGAGGTATTGTTCTAAAGTGATCTGGGCAAAGCCCTCAGCTTTCTTCTCAAATCGAGATAGGACTGCAACCATGTGAATGCAGTTGTCCTTCCACTCCTGTGCATCGACCCAGAGTCGAAGCTTAATTCACCAAGCACAAAATTTTGAGCGGTCGCCATCCCAGTTACCGGGGTCAATGATTTTCTTTCAAATGTTTGAGTGCTCCTTGCTCAAGGCGAGCACATCGAGGTGGTTGATGAGGTCATTGATATCTACTGACAACATTGTTTAGTGAGAAGAGGATGGGCGGCGATGTTGTAAGAAAAAGGAGTTGGAGAAGTAGTTGTTGCGACACCTGTTACATTGAAGCTGTATGTAACGGAAAAGTGTGAGTTGAGCATCAGAGTATCTTTTGGTGTAAGGGATAGGCTTCTTTGGAGGGGAAGGAGATAGGGGAGGAGCTACTGGAGCAGTAGGGGTTTGTACCGGTCGGGGTTGTTGCACTACTCAATTCATGTGAATGCAAGCCAGCTTAATCCTTACTGCGAGGTATCTTCCAACCAAGCTCGAGGGATGCGGCAAGTGGAAGATCTGAAAAAGTAAACTTTTGACTGGAGGTAATATCTTCTTCTCCTAGTCTCGTAACAGGTTCTCTGGGGTCCACAAAGCCCAGGAACAAAACAACACATATACTTTGTAAGAAACTAAAAACTGATGCTCTACCTCCCCAATCACTTGAGGGACTAACACGGCGATATAAGCTCAGCTACGGGCTGTACGACGACAGTGGTTCCTGTATCACTCTTCACAAACAAGGCTTGACCCTTGTGCAGCTATCACCTCAAAGGAGGGACTGAGAAGGTTCTATGTAACACAACAAAAGCTCGGGGTACTGCCCCACGTTCTAAAGTGGCAAACATGAAAAAATGAAATCTGGAAAACACCAGTGGGTTCTCTTTGGCCCTAGAGTCCGGGCAGTGTATAGAAGTCTAATCCAAGTGTTGTGAGCATACTTGAGCGAACACTGGCAGGACTCTGCTGAGGCTACACCAAACCAAACAGTAAGAGAAGGGAGGAGATGATAAGTAGAGACAAGGCGGTCTTCCTTAATACACTCACAAGGATGTAGGTTGCAAGGTACAAATGGATTAGACTGGGGAGTCCAGTTGAGTACAGCTACTTTATATATGTTACAGGTTGGCGCACAGACCATAGGGTCCATGAGAAAGACTACTTGATATGGGTTAATAAAAGAAGACGTTGTGAGAGAAAGAAGATGATGATGAGAAAGAAAGAACGGAGATTAATAAGGTGTGTGTGCAGCGTGTTTGTCTAGACCATAGGTCATGTGTAGTTTCCCATGGTCACATGCACATCATGTGACTTTGAAGTTTGAAAGATGTAAAGTGTGCGAATGCATTTAAGTTAAAAAGTTTGGGAATATAGTATATCATAACACAAAGCCCTACAACATATATCATAATGATACACACATTGATAGGGCTATGTATTCTCTGGGAGCGTTGGCAGTGTTGGTCAAAGCTGTCATTATTTCTATGTGGATCATGTGCATCTGTATGATTGTGTTGATCATCAATATAATCTATAGCAACTTGATGTATATGATCTGTATTATAACACTTGT
>JBBPQN010000594.1:0-14034 GCA_038092575.1 Boletus subluridellus
GGGGGAACAGTGGCGGCGGGGGAAACAGTGGCAGCAGGGGAAACAGTGGCGGCGGGGGGAACAGTGGCAGCAGGGGGAACGGCAGCAGCAGCAGGGACAGCGGCGATGGTGGTAGGAGTGTAGTATAACGATGACCAATCCATGTCTTCATTGAATAAGGAATCATCGAAGATGGAGCTGGGATTGAAAATGTCCTTGTCCCGAAGCCCCCCATCCCCAAGACTAGGGATCTCAAAGACAGAGGCAGAGGGGGTGGGGGGATGGGCAGGGGCATGCATCATGGCAGGGGTGGGAGCGGATATCGTGGCAGAGGGGGGAGTGGGCATCATGGTAGCAACAGCAGCAATGGCAGAAAAATCACCTGATACAGACATGGTGGGGGCAACAGCAATGGATGATGTGGAAGCGGATGGGCCAACGGCAGAGGATAAAGGCTGAAGTTGGGGGGGGACACAGTCCTCATGAGTTAGTAACTTCAGATGTAAGTTGAAGAGAGCTGCAGCCTGTGCGCCATGGTTCTGGCCTGCATTGGAACTGCTAAAAGCCGTGTTGTAGGCAGGGTTGGTCCTCCACCAACCGTGCAACAAGCTAAACCATGGGAAATCCTTCAAGACAGAACCTGTTTTGTCAATGAGTTAGTACTATGCACGATATGCAAAACAAAAAAAGAGGTAAACAAAAAGTCACCTATCAAACCCTTTGTCCTATCCGCACCTTGAAGTTCTTCAATTGCTAATCCAGCACCTGTCTGACCCAAACACTTGATTTGCTTGTTGTATTTAGTTCGAAGACTGTAATTAACCTAGTCAGTTATAAAAACCTAGATTCGATGGGAGTACTTACTTTGAGTGACACCGTTGAGTGGCGGCCACAAAAACTTGTGGTCTTGACTTCCAATCAGCAGTGACCTCTGCTTCATTCTCGAAGATATATCTGGCAAGTTCATGGTAGATACCTTTCTTTGTAGAGTTAAGCTGAGATTTGGTGTGGCCTTCCTCCTGCGCATCTTGAGTCAAATCAGAGAATAGCTTGAGACATTGGGTTGGGTTGTCGGTGCACCATTCGATGAAGTGATCTGTACAATAGGCATATGCTTTGTCCCAGTAGATCTTGAGTGACCTGTTCAGGGCCACCAGCAGAGCAGAACCGATCTTGGGTTCCTCGTGGTTCATCTGCAAGTTGACCTGGGCCCCAGGGCGCAATGGGGGGGAAAGTGTACTGGGGTAGCTGCCAGACTACAGCATGGCCTGATATCACACTTTAGTCGGAGACTCGGGTCTTGAACTCTACAGCTGAGAAGCCGGTTGGGATGTTCTTTCTTAGAACATCATGTAATCAACTCCTTTGACTACTTTGAGACCCACTTATGTATTGTGTCCGCCACATATTGTGTTGCTCTGCTTATCCTCAAAATGGACCATGAGCAGGTGATCATCCTGTGAACCCCTGAGGCTTGCAGTGCACTACCATTCACATACAATTCTCGCGACTGTTCCCTTTGAATGACAATTGCAAGGTAGCAACATTCAAGCACTGATCTCTCCCAAGGACAAGGACTTCGACTTGCTAAACAGAACGGGACAACAAAGGGCCACCAACTTGCCACCTGTTAGGCAATGAACAGAGGTGACCTCAAAGCGAATCACTATTCTGGCGTACAAGTAACTATTCCGAAAGTGGGGAGATACACAAGTGAGACAGCAACCTTATATACGAAGGGTGGATTCCAACTCAACTATGGAATCTGTCCGTGAAACGAAACAAGGTATAAGAGATGATGTCAGAGTGACGGATGATGTGACAGCGAAGGGAAAAGGAGAAAATCCTAACGTTATCCCCCCCTCAAGGGTTGACATCCATGGCAATGCATGGGGGAAGTTCGAACAGAGACGAAGGGTAACGATTAAATTTGGAACGGAAAGAAGTAAAGTCAGCAGAGAGGAATAATGGAGAAGGAGTTGGGAGGGGAACACTGTGACAAATAGGGCAAACACAAGGAGGGTCAGAGTCTTCAAGATGGCTGCACAGCTTCATTGTGGGGTTAGGGCGGGGTGCTGTGGGGTGGAGATGATGGAACTGGGTAACGGCATCATGAGCATTGGCCAATTCGTTGTCTTTTTTCCACTCACGTTCCTCACGAGGGAAGCCCTTCCAGTGAACCAGGTACTCGATATGGCCACAATGTTCACAGGAGTCGATGATCGACTTGATCTCCTGCTCTTTGGCTTGGTTGACAAGATCAGGTGGAGGAGGTGGAGGAGTCTTTTGAGACGCGAATTCACCCAGGTTGTATGGCCAGAGGAGGCACTCATTGAAGACAGGGTGGATCCCCTTCCATGAGCAGTCCAGAAGTAGTTTGTATGCACCAGTGCTGACTTTCTTGACGATTTTGAATGGGCTGTATCATTTGTCATCTAGCTTGTGGGATGGTCGGTCCGAGTGGATATTGGTCACTGATAGTAGAACTAGGTCTCCCAGGTGGTACTCACAGCGGTCCCGAGCGTGTCAGTCATGGAAGCATTTCATGTCCTCTGCGGCATGCTCCAGTGCTACGTGGGCCTCGTCCTGTGTTTGCTTCATATGTTGGATGAAGTCGTGCATGGAATCATTGCGAATGCTTTTGCATTGCTCGATTCCCATGAGTGGTTGTTGCCCATAGTTGAGAAGGAATGGCGAGTAACCAGTTGCAGAAGAGGTCCATTGGTTATGTGCAAATAGGGAATGGCACGGGTATGGGTTACCCGTGCGGGTAATGTACCCCTACCCACATGGGTATGGGTATGGGTATGGAAATATCATGGGTATGGGTACAGGTACAGGTAGTGCCGTGCCGTACCTGTACCCTTACCTGTACCTGCACCATGGGTTTATTACCTATTATGGTAATTCCAAGGTAAGTCGTGGCTCGCTTATTGTATTTTTTCAACAGACTCACCACTCTCACCTCAAGGCCTCACCCTCAACTGACGACAAATGACTCGGATGCGACATGGGTGACGACGAGGAATGACACAACACATGCAATTGTGTGCGTTGTGCTGTCCCTCATCTCGTCTTCATCCTCATCTTGCCCTCACCTCACCCTTGACCGACAATGGTGATGACAAACAACGTGACGTCTCATCGTCATCATCACCCTCACCTCACCTCACCTCACCTCACCTCACCTCACCTCACCTCACCTCACCTCACCTCACCTCACCTCACCTCACCTCACCTCACCTCACCTCACCTCAACTGACAATGATGTGGTGCGTCATCCTCATCCTCACCCTCACCTCACCCACCCGACACCCTCGTCCTCGCCCTGGCCCTCTCCTCCTCACCTCACCCTCAACCAAAGATGATGACAGGCAATGAACGACACGCATCCTCGCCCCGAGTTGTCCTTGCCCTCACCCTTGACTGACAATGATGATGAGGAATGACGCACACACGTTGCGTTGTTCCTCATCTCGTCCTCATCCTGGTCCTCACCTGAGTCACCTCACCCACCCAATGCCCTAGTCCTGGCCCTGGCCCTCACCTCACCCTCGACCAACAGCGACGACAAGGAACAACACAATGCATGCAATCGTGCATTGTGTCTTTCCTCATCTCGTCCTCGTCCTTGTCCTCATATCACCCTCAACTGACAACATCGACAAATGAGGGAACAGAGATGATGAGGATGCATGAAGCAATGTGCGCCTTGTCCTCGTCCTCACTTCACCCTCACCCTCACCCTCGACCAATGACAAGGATGAGGAACGATGCAACACATGCAATTGCGTGCATTGCACCGTCCCTTGTCTCATCCTTGTCTCGTCCTTGTCCTCACCCTCGTCCTGCAGGAGCAACAGCAATGCTCGACTGCCAATATAGGCCCTCACTGCTCAGTGTGCAAGAGGTGCAACCATGCAACGCCCAAATAATTCGTGTGTTGCACGATTGCACCTCTCGCTGCCCTTGTTGAAACTACCCAACCCGTGGGTATACCCACCTGGGGTATGGGTACGATACCCATGAAGGGTATATCCATGGGTATAGACTGCATACCTGTGTGCATACCCATACCCATGGGTATGGGTATGGAAATACCATGGGTATGGGTATGGGTACAACCTGCAATACCCATGGGTTACCCATGCCATTCCCTGTGTGCGAACTCAGTGAGGGGTAACCACTCAGCCCAGTCAGTTTGCTGGTGGTTGGTGTAAATTTGTAGGTATTGCTCAACTTCAGTGTTCAGACATTCCGTCTGCCCGTCTGTTTGGGGGTGATATGCGGTGGATGGATTGGCTTCGATCTTGAGTAGTATGTAGAGGTCTCGCATGAATGACAAGACAAACTGGGGGCCACGATCAGAGATGACCTTTCATGGCGTTCCATGGAGTTTGAAAACATGGTCACAGTAGATTTTGGCGACCCCGAGAGCAGTAATGGTGTCCTGGACGGCAAAGACATGGATCATCTTGGAGAAGTGATCCACAACGTTGAGGATGGCATTCTTTCCATCGGACTCCAGGAGTGGACCGATAATATTGATGGAGATTTCTTCCCAAGGGGCAGAGGGAACAGTGTTGGGATGAAGTGGAGTATTTCCTGATACAGCTTTAGGCTTGGTTTTCTGGCAGTGGTCGCACCCCTTGATGTACTTTTCAATATCCTTTTGGAGGCTGGGCCAGTAATACTTATTCATGATAAGGTCATGAGTACATTGGATCCCTGGATGTCCTGCAAGTGGGTGGTCGTGATGCTCCTGTAGGATCCATTCTCTGATCGCTTGCTTTTGAGGAACGTAGAGAAGTTCCTTCCAGAAGACTATGCCATCTTGTTTGCTCCATGGTGATCCTTCTCGGCTAAGCCCTGCCTTGGCATACCATTCTCATTTGTACTGGTTCTTGTGGATGGCAGCTTCGATGGAGTCTGGGTGGATTGGAGAGGTTGGACTCTTGGCGTTGGTCTCGAGAGGGGCAGATGTTGTTGAATGTATGGCAGTCATTCGAGCAACATTGAAAAAGCGGTCTGGAAGGAGGGTTTGTTGTGAGTTGTCTGATGTCACCCCCTTCGTGAAATCGGGCCTCCTGGACAGAGGGTCAGCAGGGTTAGTCTTGCCCGGACAATAAGAGATCATGAAATCATATTCTTGTATGATTTGTTGCCATTGCGCTTGTCGATGAGACAGGTCCTGAGGCTTGTGGAAAAACTCTAAATTTTTGTGGTCAGTGAGGATCTCAAAAGGGAGGTGAGACCTGAGGAGGTAGTGGCACCACTCCTTTAGGGCGAAGATAATGGCGAGCACCTCCAAATCCACGGCATGGTAGTTGCGCTCAGCATCATTGAGAGACTGGGAGATGAAGGCGATGGGGCGCCAAGTGTTGTCGTGATGCTGGGAGAGTACAGCGCTGATTCCAATTCCAGAGCCATCAGTTTCAACACAATATGGGTCGAGGTCTGTTGGCATGGTGAGGATTGGAGGTTCAGAGAAGATCTTTTTGAAAAGTGTAAAGGCAGTGTGACAGGCATCATCCCAAACAAAGTCCTTCTTGACAGATGTGAGGGCATTGAGAGGTCGTGCCATTTGTGCAAAATTCTCGATAAAACGGCGGTAAAAATTGAGAAAACCAAGGAAGCCTCAGAGTTCCTTTTTGGATGCAGGGACTGGCCAGTCTTGTATTGCAGCAACCTTAGCTGGGTCCATCTTTACCTCATGTTGTGAGACAACGAGCCCAAGATATTTGGTTTCAAGTGCTTCAAAGTCACACTTCTCGTGCTTGAGGTAGAGTTTGTTTTCACGGAGGATTTGAAGGACCTCATGGACGATGACACGATGCTCCTTGAGGGACTCTGTAAAAATCATGATGTTGTCCATGTAGATGATTACCTTTCCTTTATTGATCAGGTCGTGGAAGAGGTGGTTCATCATGGTCTGGAAGGTCATGGGTGAGTTTGTCAGGCCAAAAAATATGACAAGAGGCTCGAATAAGCCCCAGTTGGTTCGAAATGCTGCCTTCCATTCATCGCTGTCGACCAGGCGAACATTATTATAGCCCCAGCGGACGTCAAGCTTGGTGAAGTACTTGGCTGTCTTCAGCTTGTCGATGAGCTCGGAAATCAAGGGGAGAGGGTAATGATTTTTGATGGTGATGGCATTCAACTTGTGATAGTCCTGTACTGGGTAAAGTCGCCCATCTTTCTTTTTCACAAAGAAAAATGCAGAAGCGAAAGGGGATTTGGAGGGATGGATGCGTCCAGATTGGAGATTCTCTTCAAGAAATGCATCTAGCTCCTTTTGTTTGGTGGGTGAGAGGTTGTATGTCTTGCAGTCAATGACATGGTCTCCCAGCATCAGCTCAATAGCATGATCCCAGGGGCGCCATGGAGGTAGCTCGTCAAAGTTCTCTTTCATGAACACATCTTCATAATCATGATAGTGGTGGGGAACAGCCTCCTTGAAGGTTTTCTTCTCCTTCTGCTGGTTTGCTGCTGCAGCGATATCAGTAGAGACATTTCAGATGTATGCATCAACATTTAATTGAAACAGATGGTCACCATCCTGAAAGCATATGCATTCTTCATCATCGTCATCGTCATCTTCTGTATTGATCAAGCCTGGGATGTGATCATCCTGGCACCAAAAGGCAATCCTACCCTCTTTCCAATCGATGTCTGGGTTGTGCAACTTCAGCCAGTCATGACCAAGAAAAACGGTAGTGGTTCCAAGGTTTGTGACCGCTAGTGCAAGTTGTTCTGAATGATCATGGACTTTTAACTCTACGATGACAAATTCCTCAATGCTACCAGCTGAATTGTGGGTCCCATCTGTGTTGTAGACTGGAATTGGGTGGGGAAGCTTGTGGGTATTCATTCCCTTTTCAATGACGAAGGTGCAGTCAATGGAAGAGCTGGTGCATCCAGAGTCGACAAGAGCCTTGATGGAGAAGGTGTGTGAATCATTGGTGATGAGCGAGATGGCAAGTTTGAGGGAGTTGGTGGAGGATGACGCAGTGTGGCGCACGAACTGGGGACGTTGTTGAAGATCACGGAGGACCCAATGAGCATCAGAAACGGACAGTGAATGGAGGTCAGTGACAAGGGAGGAGTTGATCTCGGACAGGCGAGAGTCGTGGACAAAAGAGTGGAGGTGGGAAAGAGCACAAGTCTCATCCTTGTTATCCACTACGGATTTGATCCACCAGATGGACCAGGGGTCAATAGTGTTATTCCAAGACATGTGGTCATGTCCTGACATTCATCGTTTGGCAAGAAGGCTGTCTGGACTGGCAGGCACATGATCCATCACATCAGAGGGGACAGGCAGTGTAATTGGGGGATCTCCGTGCGACTCATCTGGTACATCAGCAATGGAGACCTTTGGTGGGCATTGGAGAATGGTGACTGAGGGAGTTAAAGTAGGAGAGGGAGGCGATGATGTGGCGACCGTACACTTTGTATGTACAGTAACCTGAGGAGGGGAGAGAGATGGATCAGCGGAAGGTGCAATAACATCAGGCTGCATCGCAGGAGAAGACTCAGCAGAGTGGTCATCAGAGTTGCTTAGGGTGGCCATCTCGTTGTCAAGGATGGAAAAGCGATTAGACAAGATACAATGGGGGGTGGTAGTCCGACCGGTAACTACTCCCCACTTCCAAAACCCTGTTTGTTCTTTTCAACCACCTTCATTGTGTCTGCTAATTCTTTGGCATTCTGATAG
Organism: Boletus subluridellus; assembly: GCA_038092575.1. Lineage (NCBI taxonomy): Eukaryota > Fungi > Basidiomycota > Agaricomycetes > Boletales > Boletaceae > Boletus > Boletus subluridellus. Next base: position 7,697 of record JBBPQN010000594.1, read on the forward strand.
AAAATCTTTGTGCCCTTGAATTCGATGAAGCACATCTGGCAACGAGGACAGGAATGTTCCTTGCATGGCCAGTTCCCACCGCACTTGAAGCATTTTCCTTCTGCTTGAGCTTTGCCGATGTCCATAGGGACGCTGTAAGGAACTTAGGTTCCTTAGGTTCATACACCAGCATATTTGGCTTGTTGCCCACCCCTATCCACAGTCCGTGCAAGTCCATCTGTCACCGCTCACCCCTATCTCAACAAATACTTCTCACTTCATATACTATAATATTATTTTATTTTGATATTTTCTTAGATAGAAGTCTGAGGTACTCCTCAGACTATAAATCCTTGTATTCCAACTCGGAATCATCATTAATCTTTTGGCCCACATTCACTCTCGGGTCACTCTCGCTGTTCGTCTTGTCTCTGGCCCTCGTCCTAGGCCATCCATTTCATATTTGGCCCTCGTCCTAGGCCATCCTATTCGTTTCCGGCCCTCGTCCTTGGCCGGAATTCTCATATCCATTCCATTTTCATTCTCATTTCTTTCTCTCGCGCACCATATCCGAATTCAGTTGGATTAGTCATCAGCGCTGTGGTACATCTTAGCTAACCCTTCTCACTCAACAGCCCAGGAGGAACCCCCTGGGACGAGTCAGCACTCACATCCCCCCACTCTTATTTACTGTTTTACAACACCTTGACCAGCGAATGTCCCTGGTTGATTTGGATGAACGTCGGCTTTGGCTGGTGCAGAGGCTGAAGTGGTTGGAGGGGGGTTCATCACCTTGGTAGCTGTAGTGGAGAATCCCTTTGATACGAAATTGGAAGGGGCACCATGTTTGCGGTCAGCGATCTCCGTTAGGACTTGGTCTGCTTTGATGAGGGCAGATTCCCAGCATGCGAACATGTGGGAGTCAAGGAGTTCCGGCTGGGAGCGCTCGACATACTCCACTACATCATTGTGGACTCTGTTCCAAAGGATATTGATGAGAAGGTGGGTGTGGGTAACGAGATGATAGTCAGCTTCGATGATAAGGTGTTTCATCCAAACAATGAAGTCCTCGACAGTCTCTTTACCCTGTCATAGTGCAAGTAGTTTCTTCTCCGCCGTGCGCTGAAGGGCTGCAGGGTGGAATGACTCATGAAGCTTGGCAGAGAATTCGTCAAAGTCCACTGTGTTGAGCTGGCCCTGGGTGACATAGAGGTTGGCGAACCGGCCTGCTGCATTGTTGCCCTTCATATATGAGAGAACAATGAGGATCTTCTGGTGATCCATAGGTGTTATGGATTTCTTTCCCTTTTATCCTTCTAACTATGCTCTCGCTCATTCGTCTTCACACACATGAGAGGGCTTCGCCCTTATGGCATTGACCATGCAATATGCTACTTTTACGGACAACCTTCTTGATACGGATGAATAACCTCTTTTAGGCAGCTCTCTCATACTGCCTTGTATTCCCCTTTACCCAGATGGTCTGTGCGCACTCTTACTTAGCTGGTCTGTGTGCCATTCTGAGTAGTATAAATACTTTGCCTTTGTACTAGAGTTCTGCATCTAGTTCTACACAATCTATTGCTAGAATCTGGTCATTCCACGAGTGATTAGTCTAAGGATTAGTCATAGCAAGACCCCTGAGTTTCTAAGTGTCTTCGCACTACACTTGAGTGTGCACTTCGACTAGGTTCTACACATTAGCGTAACAGTAGGTTCTGTTTCAAACTCGGCAAGATAGAGTTCAACCGTGCGCCACCATTGCACGTACTTCTCCTTGTTGCCATCATACGCATCAGGTTTGGTGGTGAGGGACTGTTGTAAACTCATCTCAAATGGGTGAGAACATTAGTAGCTTACATAAGCATGGCTTATTTTGGCCTGCTAGTACTGTAGTTTTTTTTCTTTAGTGACTACACTATAGTTTTCTACAGGTTATGAGCCCTGCTAGCACAGAGTAGATCACTCACTCGACCCAAATTTCGAGATGGCAATATTTTTCGATCTTGAAGAATTTGATATTCCTGCACTCGAAACGGACAGTCAAAACTGGCAATATTACCGTGCAAGCCTAGAGCGTATCACAAACAAAGTCAGACTCAGCAAATATATTAATGGCACAGTTACAGATGGATTCGAGAAGGCACTCGACACTCAGGCAAAATTCCTCCTTACCAGTGCACTTCCAAACTCAATAATTATTGAAATAATCCATCTACAAACAGCAAATGAAATATTCAACTATCTACAACATCGGTACGAGAAAACTACAGTCAACAATGACAGCATGTGAGTGGCAGCACAGCTGATTAGCGTCAACTCCAGTGAAAACTGGGTATGACCGGGTCTCACCCCATATTTACCAATATTAACTACAAACTGGTTGAGACTGAGTTAATACCAGTTGAGATTTCCCCTATAAAGTGGAAATTATTTGAGGTAGTAGATATAATGGGGCAGAATCTGGTCTTATCTGATCTCATCCAACCTCAACAGTGCATATCTGATGAGATTTCTCATGGCCCCTACCAATAAAAATACCATTGCATACATTCTCACCAAATATCACCAGTTATTAAATGTGTAGATCATTGGTACCTCATGATATTGGTGCATATCGCTGCAGATTATATTCTCGCCCAATCTAATCAAATCTAATGCATTCACATTGATGGGCTACTACACAAATCCGGTAGCTACAAAACGCTGCGCTGCAACCGGTAGCAGACAAAAAACCGTCTCTATGCACCGAATCAGAAAACAGCATGAAAACAAAGAACTGTGGTGGTATCAAGTCACTGTCCACTGCGAAAAAAGTCCAACGAGCGAGCAAACGAGAGCAAAGATACATCCACAACCACAGGGAAGTTGGAATGTGGACAGTGAAAGGCAACGAGAGCAAATGTGCAACAAGCAATGGCAATGGCAAGAGTGAATGTACAACGGGCGACAGCAATGAGAATGAGTGTGAATTGACAACCACAGGCCACAGGAAGTTCAAGTATGCGGACATGAATACGAGCCAATCCAAAAATCTTCAGAGCATAGGGCCATTGAAAGCCTCCTTGTTCCAGGCCTCTTGAGTGACCTAGAAACCATACCATCAATATGCTGCTTCCCTTTGCAGGATGTATGCACCAGATCCGTAGCTTCCTTATCATAAGCCTGTTCAGTTGTAGTCAGATACGAAATGATGGCATGAAAGTCTCACTCACCTCCTGCTGTTCTTTTCTCAGCGACTCATAATATACCTTGAATTCCGCTGTCGTCCCATTGGTCATGTCTTTGAATTGCTTCAACCAATGATGCACACAAAGATTTCTGCCACATAATTCAAGTTAGCCAGTAATAACACTGGGAGTCGGTTGTATCTTATTTACCTTCCATTATGCACAGGTCCTGGCCACATTTTTATGATCTTCTTCACCGAACTGCCCTGGGCAGGCGCAGATGAACTTGATGCAGTTTCGGAGTTGTTGGTACCAGCCACCTGATCTGGCTCAGAGGTTGAGGCATCCTCAGGAATTTGGATGTCGAGTTTCGCAGCAACTTGCACCAAGCAGTTCCTATCAGCCATCCGATTCAGTAGTACTACCTATTAACAACATTTTGAAGTTACTTACAATGGGTTTGAATACAGAACAGCTGGGCTCTTGTCAACAGCTTGCATAGTCCCAGTTTTGTTCTCGCTCTCATGCGCCACCTCTTTGATGACTCCAGATACGGCCTTCTCGCTGACCACAGGCATGGCTCCCTCATTGGTGGCTTGCATGGTCGTAGTTTCGTCCTCGACACTGGATGCGGCCTCTTTGGTGACTGCAGGTACATTGTTTGCTAGCACAGCCTCGGCTTTGTCTTTGACCTCATGTGCATGCACGACCTCTTCGGTGACTCCAGATACGACCTCCTTGTTGACTATGGGCACAATCTCCCAAGCGAGAGAAGAGGTACCTTGAGGGTCGATGGCAGGAATAATGGCCGTTTTGGCATAGGCGGATGTGTCGGCGGGCATAGAATCCACTAGAAACGGGTCGGATTAGAGTCAGGTTTAGATAAATGGACAACCTTACCTCGTCTGAATTTTGTAGGATAAGGAGACTCCAACTCTCGTGTACTTGCGCGCTTCAACTTAAGTTTCTTCTTGTCGTCTCTAGTCTGCCAGTTGAGGTCTTCATCAAGGTGGAATGCTTGCCATGCCGGATAGATCACCCACGCCAAGCGGTCCAATTTCCACCCATTCTCAGCACACCTGAAAAGAGAGTAAGACTTTTCGATGCAGGAATGGAACTGATCTCGGCCACTGGTGCCCAATGCTCCCCAAACGTGTGGAGCACACTTGCTGTTCACAAGTTCATGAAACGCTCCACGCATACATGCTTTGATGGCGGTAACTCGCCCTTCTGCGACAGGGTTGCCATTCTCTTCCTCCAGATAAGGTTCTTTACCACAGTTTGCAACTTGTGCTTCCAGTGTCAATAACCATTTTTCAAAGTCTTCGGCCGTCCAAAACTTGATCTTATCATGTGTGACACGTGTCGGCTTTGACAGGACAGGATCAACCTCAGCCATTTTTTTTATTGACAATGTCCCTGATACTTATATAGAATTAGCAAGACTATCAATAAGCGAACTCACTGTAGAGTGTCACATTCAGTCGTTAACTTTACGTTCTCAATCTCCAGCACTTTGATCTGCTCCCGTGCAGCGTGAATCTTGTGCATATAGTCAAGGCTGAAAGGGTTTCCTCCTGGAAACATTGACTGCTTACCATAGAACTATAATGATATACTGAAAACATATTAGTATGATCTAGTGCCTCACCAGTGTAAATGGATCCATCAAATTCACGGGAAAGTTGGCCGGTTGTGGAAAGGGCATTGGAGATGGCATGGCTTGTATGGAAGATGGCAGTGTCTGTGTGGATGGTGCTGCGGGCGTCTCAAATGTGCCTGTAAAAAAGGGAGGTGAGGAAGCTGGAGATGATGACCCAAGGATCCAGGTATGCATATTTAATGAATAGGACAGCGATGGGGACGTGGTGAAAGTACAGGAAGAAAAGATTTTGGGACACCTCCATGCAGAGGATATCCGACAAGCCCCTATCAAATTCTTAACCACTTACCATATTTGTACCACTACCACAATCATGCCATTTGTCCCAGGCCTCGAGAGCTTTGTCAAGATCGCAATACCTTTGAAGCACCCTGAAGACACCTATACATTTGTCCATATCCCAGAATATCCTGGAGAGATGGTAAGTTTATTGGTTATCTACTTGCCTAATATATCTACTCTTTCGCAGATCATACAAGTTGTTTCATCCTGTGCAACTGCCCCCACAATCAAACCAAAACCCTTGCCCGACCTAACCACTCCCAAGCCCAAACCTAAGCCAGAAGAGGTTAAAAAACCAGAAGAGAACAAGGCCAAGGGAAGTAGTAAGTTTGTTCCCGCACGCCAGTTTTCTTGTGTTTACCTTAAGCAGAAATGATGCATATTATGGGTTCCCCTTTGCTTTCCCCGATGGTCCATAATAATACCCTCAATAATAGCAACAAGCATCTGAGGGAAATTGGTGTGTAACTAATTTGTATCATTGTGTTGGCTAATCTTCAATATATGACAGATCCAAACGATAACAGTCCCACTAAACCCAAGAGTGAATCCGATGAATTTGGCAGTGCCCTCACGAAGAAGCCATCTGGCCCAAGCCCCACAAAGGTGAGTTCTGCGTTGTTATATCAGTTCCTGATCCATCTAAAAGTCCTCCAGAAAGTTGTTAAGTACGAAAAGCCGGTGCCTACCAGAAGCTGGTGTACTAAATACTAGACACCACTGTACGCTCTAGACACCACTGGCACTGTACGTTTGTGTATGATACCGATTAGAAGCAGGTTGCGAAGTATGAGAAGCTCATTGCCTCTGGCAGTGGGCGAAAGTAGATAGTTGTGTCGGACATCCTGCTGTACATTATTCTGAGCTCACACTGTAAGATACGTTGATCACATTGATTCAGAAGATACAAACATGCATATAAGCTGCCTAAGACATGAGTGATAAGGAAAAAGGTTACTTGATGTCTACCCCAGCATCGTCATTGTTACAAGTGGTAATACCCCCCCTTCATTTTCCCCTTCTTCCTTGTCGCTCGACTACCCAGAGTCGTCCCTATGGGACGACATCATCTCTTCCCTACGGGAGTACGAGTTATCCGACGACGCCTTCGCGGACTTCGAACCCATCCCGACTCTCTCCGATGACACAGCCTTCTTTTGATCCGATTCCTTCCTTTCTGATTTCTCCCGTTCCTATTCTCCCCGAGGACACTGCCCCATTACGTCACGTGCTTATTATACGCG
>JBBPQN010000595.1:0-14016 GCA_038092575.1 Boletus subluridellus
AGGGCATACAAAATACTAAAATTGTAGAATAGAAATGTTGCTCAAAAAAGTGTCCCAATGACATGTCATTTTAATATGGTTATATCTCAGTGCCATGGCAACCAAATCACATGACCAAGGGCTCAGATTCAGGGCAAGGGTTAGGGCCATTGATGACCATGCAAGGGTTAGAGCTAATGCCTTTTGAGTCTCTTGCAAATATCAACTCTTTGCAAAATAGCCAAACATTGGGACACTTTTTTGAGCCACTGTATGATTTTTTCAATATGCAAAGTAACCCAGACATGTTAGACTGAATTCTGAGATGTTGTCCTTTATGACTGCTGTCCTGTAGACTATCTCTCTCTCGATGGACCCTGAACCCGTCAAGTTGCTTGAAGCGGAGTACTTGAGACGGCTTGCTGGGACACTGACTCATAGCTGGTGATGCTGCTGATAACTGAATAAGGAGTTCTACTCCCGGAAATAACATTTCACCTACTGACGTCCAATGGTGCCATAGGTACTGCATGGTCATCAGTAGAAGGGTCCCCCGCCATTGGGTTTGCTGCAAGATTAGATGAACATGATGCAAGGGCCCAATAACTTGAATGCAGTGGTCCCTGAGCAAGTGGGGGCATTTGCCAAGTCTGTCACTGACATGTCAGCATGCACACATGTGTGCTGCGGATAGGAAATGAACGGACAGGTACCACATGTGTGGGCTCTTGCCAACATCATTTATGGTGACAACAGGAGTTGTCCAAACCTCTTTCAACCCCTGCCTAAGGATCACAGACAGGCATAGGCACACAGTTTGAACGCATGTCAACGGATGGGTCACTCCATCTCATTCCGATGCCCTGTCTGAATGTGGTTCAGATACTTGTGGATGACTTTCCAAAGGCTGGGCCAGCCAGGCCATGTACTTACATTCCTCCTTGTCACAAGCCACGAGAATCACAGCATTCATTTGTACATGTTGTTAGGTTGATGGGGGGCTAGATCTCTTTGTGATTCCTGTGGAGCTGAGTCAAGCTACATAAGGACGGAGGCATTGATGATGAGAAGAATCCCAATGGCAGATGGAATGTACCTCAATACTCGGTGGATGTAGACCTTGCGTGTGAGCCAGGTGCTCCATTGCACTGCATGGAATGAGAGTGTTAGCTCAAGGTAAAGGGTCAGAACAACTCCCAAGACAAACGATGATGGGAGGCAAAATGGAACGGATCATACCAGGGAAAGGTCCATGTGTCATCTGACTGTTTGCATCACACAGGACACTTTGGGGGACCCAATCAGGAATGGGAAGGGTGGTGTGGAATGCAAACTATGTCGTACAGCCTGTACTGTTGTTTCCGTGTACCAACATTTGCTTGCAACTACATAGTTGTAATACTTGTTCCCTGCAGGGTATTCTCAGCAATGACCCGGCATGGCAGTGTGAGCCTGGCACAGAGAGCCAAAAGTATTTACCTTCCGAGCCTTGGGTAACAAGGAACTAGCACATCTGGTGAATCCAGGTCAGGCTTCATTCATTGAAAATGTCCATGTGTGAGACACCTACCAGTGTTGTAAAGTATTGCAAAATGTTGCAATACCCAGATCTGAAAGTTGACTAGTCATCGGGTGCATCAAGAAGTTTGGGGCTTGGAAGGGCTGTGAAGTCCAGGTTGGGTTGGTATGGATCAGTGCAAAGGGAAACATCTGCTGAGGGAGGAGACAATGGGTGCAGAATCTCAGATACCACTTTTCAGGCTCCAACAGCACAGTGTGGGAGATTATTGGACTTAGACTCATTGAGCCTCATCGTGCCAGAAAGCCTGGCACTGTGCTATGGGATTTCATTAAGGCTGGTACACTTACACTACAGGCAATCATATCATAATAAGAGATCCCCAGACCGACATGACCCCAACCAGGATTTCTGATGCTCCAGGGCTATGGCAAGACACGAAAATCTTGGAATGAATAATTCTCCTATGGCTGTGTACAAACTGCCCAAGATTACATCCTTAACTTGCAGTACATATTTGGTTCACTTCGTACGTCTTATATTTTCCCCTGCTACCTGATCTGACTTTCACTGTAGTCTTCACAATTACTCATCTGATGCAGCACACATCAAGCTTCATTATAGTCACCAATGGGCTGCCCCAAGCTATACAATACTCCAGAAGAGAGGGCAATTGCTGCTCGTGCTTACTGGGCAAAGTATTATGAAAAGTAGTAGTGCCTCATCCTTGATGTGGACAACCTGGTGATAATCAACTGACTTTCTTTCAAAGGAACAAGGCTACAATCAATGAGAAACTGGTGGCCAAGTGCAAAGAATTCAATAGGTCAAAGAATGTGAACTGGTATGTATCCTTTCTACTCTCTCATGTCATTGTTTTGAGCTGCTGAAAATGTCCTGCCAATGCTGGTAGCACCGTGCAGGCATCCTTACCACGTTTAGGCCATCCAGCACCTACAGCAAGCCTCAAACTTTCACGATGGTAAGTCTATTGCTACCACTTGCTTCTTGGGCTCTAATTACTGGTATGACAGTGCCAGCAGACCGAGGATCAAGAAAAATGAAGGTACACATGACTCAGAAGGTCAATGGTACATGTCTCTGATACATCCAACCATGCCAATGAATGTACTCACGAAAAGAAGATCAAATGGCTCTGAACAGCAGCTTCAGGCAAGACTCAAGGAGATTGTCAGACAGTCTCTGTGTCAGCGCATGGAGGTGCTTTGCAAAGAGTATATCTCCACCAGAGAGTACAGATCTATATATGATACTCTTACTGCCGTTGAGAAGCTCAGCAAGGAAATGAGGAAACTAATGTCAGGGCACAGATATGCTAGAGACTACTTGCCCACCGAGAGCCTGCTTTCCCGAGTCATGTGCACAGTGTTGAAAGTGTTAGAGGATCTCCTTCTGAATGCAATGGAGGGTGATGACATCATTGACAAGGAACAAAGGGGCCTACTACTGTACCAAGCTGCACTGAACATCATCTTGCAGTAGGTATTATTTAGCATTCCAATTTCTGTTTACTGGCGATTCAGGCTCAATCAGTCCAATCCCGGTCATATAGCAATCTGGGTTTGACTACTTGACAAATTCAAAGTCCTTTCTATGCCAGATCACTGTAAGGTTCATTGTCTATTTTATTCCATTACAATGACCTTACCATACAGCTCCAGAGTCCACAGGCATTGTTGAATATGTGTCCTCTGCATACATGTTGATTGTTGAAAACACATCCCGTCTGTATGTGTTTATTATTTACTCCATCTCTTATAGTCTCATTGCCTCACAGACAAGCATTCATTAGCCTGTGTCCACACCCACATTACAACCCTCTCACATGCGTGTCATCCTGATCTACAAAGTATGTATCGGAATATCGATGCCTGTTCAGCACTGATGCCCTCCAGATGCCATCACCATGGACCACTGATGAACAAAAGGCCTTCCTTAAGGAAGAGCTTGTCATGTGCAAGCAAGTAGGTGGCAAACGTTACACCAAGCGATGGCCTACCCTCTTCCAGAAGTGGGTGCAAAAATGGCCAAAGTGTAGTGTCATGTTTCCTGACATGACGGAAGATGCCCAATTGACAGAGGAGCAGAACAGGACCCTCACACAGGCAATCCTCTGTCACCAACAGCAAATCTGTCATTGGATGCACTGGCACAATGGCACTGGGATCAATTGTGCTGCTAACAACAAGACTTGTAGGATTGTAGACGACCTTCTGAAGAACAAGACTCGCGCTAAGAAACCTTGTGAGTTATACTCAAATGCTCACTACAAAACACACATCCTTCCCCATGTTGAACCTGGCATGTCGATTGCTGAGGTCAACAAGAAAATTCGCGACATCTTTGACAACTAGTCACCTGATATCAAGGAGGAGTTCATCCGACTCAGTGAAGAGCAAAAACAAGCTGCGAAGAACAAAGAACGCACTGATTCCACAGTGGATATGGACAGCAATAATGAGCTGGACTCATTCATGCTGTGCAGGTAAGCATCAGTTCACTCACTCTGTCCGAGTCAGCACTGTTCTGATCAATGAAATAGCAACATCCAGCAGTGCAGCACTGCTCTTCAACACGTCCTTGAGCATCTGGCCAAGCAGACAGGATGGTTGTTCAGTGTTCTGATGGGTGGGCCAGACCCTCTCTCCCCTGGAGGTGAGAATGTTATTGTGAGGTCAGTCACCATCTTTTAGTCATACCCTTTTGCCTGACCGATTGTCTGTTTCAGCCTGCATGTTGGGAAGACGAAAGATGGTCAAGACTTTGCCCAACTATATTCCAACTTTGACAGCAAGGTAGTTGAGGCCTACGGTGAATTTTTGTCTAAGGTTTTTGGTGAGTGTATGTCCAATGAACATGCTCAAACTTAGCTTACACGGCCAAAAGGTGGTAACAGTTCCAAATCACAAAAAATGGCCATTGGAGCAGCCTGCTAGTGGGTCAGGGGATGATATCAACGGTGCAGATGATAATGCGGATGGACAAGCTGCCAAAGAAGAGCCTGAGCCTGGCTGCGATGGAGAAGGGGTGGGGTTGCAAGACCACTCAGATGCCCAAGGTGAGGATGATGTTGAGTTAGGTGGAGGGACCAGAGGGCAAGGGGATGTGGAAGAGGTTGAGCAACAGTCAAACTCTTTGTCCATGTCTTCTTATAGTGTGTCAGATGTAATGCAGGTCGCTGCTAGTCTTGCAACATCACCGCCTCTCAAAAGACCACCATCCACATACCCTGCAACATTGCTGTCCACGCATCTTGCAACACCGTCAGCTGCACTTGCTTCATCACTGCTGACCACACATATTACAACACCTCCCACACATATTGCAACACTCCCATCCACACATCTTGCAACCCAGTCCATGAGTCCTGTGCAACTCAAGTCATCATTGCCAACAACACATCTTGCAACGCTCCCACCCGCACATCTTGCAACCCAGTCCACAAATCTGGTGCAACTCGAGTCATCACCACCAACCACCCATCTTGCAACATGTGCACAAGATGCCACGACCTCTAACGGCCTCAGTGGCCCCACTATACAAGGCATTCAGGCCCCATTCATGGATCTCCTGGGCAACAACTTGGCATTCCTCAGCATGGGCACAGGCTTTGACACATGGAGCGACCCATTTGTGGTTCTCCAAGTTCCCCATTCTGGAATTGGGCCAACCACAGTGAATCTGGGCTTCTACATGCCCCCATCGGCTGCCAGTGGCACTGTCTACCCCAGCAACTCAAGTTTAATGCCATCCCCTTGTAACCTCTTACAGGGGCAAACCGGTTGGAACAGCACTGTGGGAATGCAGCCTCTACCCCCTGCTTCATTCCAGTCTATGAACCTGGATCTGAGTGGGATGGCATTTGGCAATACGATGACTTTTGATTCCAGCACTGTCAGATCCATGGGGGGAGGCTTCAATCTTGGTTATAATGGATTTGTGCTGAACAATTTCAACTTTGGTGGTGTCCTTGATAGCGCAGGTATGCTGTCACCCCAGTCTTCTGGCGCTTTGAACCCTGGACCAGCGAATCTGCTTCAAGCCCAGTATTCGACTATGTCCTCTGTGTTGCCTCCGGCGATATTTTCTTCGTCACAATCACCCTCAACAGCTCGATCACTCGAACCTCTGTCTGAGGTTTCCATTCTTCCTGTGCTGCTGCTTCCACCAACAGATCCTGGCATTGTCAATGTACCCCAAACACAAACAACTGAGACCAGTAATGACATCACAGCAGGGGTTCATGGGAAGAGGAAGCACATCCCATCTCTGTGTGCTGAGCGTGACAATGCAATTGGTAAAGAAAACCAAATTCCAACTCCTGTGACTAGTGATGGAATAAGTAAACCGAAGAGAGGATGGCCATCCGATGCAAGGGTGATGGGTACTACCAAGAACAAGAAGGTTCAAGTTTATCCTTTTGTCAAGTGTTTTGCTGTACTCACAGTGAGGATAGAAAACACAAGGTCACAAAGTACTAATAGACCTGATAGTGCATTTGACACCATACATAAGTGTAGATATGACTTGAACAAGGCTGTGGTTACTTTGATTAGACCTGTCCTCGCAGTCCAATCTGCGTTATAATGTGCTCTTACACTCTTTGTCTGATCCCCCCCCCTTGCTCCTTGTCAGACACCCAGCAGCCCCGATTCATACACCCCTTCCTTGTCATAGAGCATTCTCTTGCGCAAGGGGAGTCCTATGTGTTTACATGTGGGTTTACCCACAGGTTGGAATCTGCAAAAAAGGAAATGTGGCTGTAGCACGGGTAAAATTACAGTAGCACCCCCATTGCACTACAGTAGCATCCCATTCACTCTTGAGAAAATGGGATGAATAGAACACTCACACCAGGTTTTCATTAAGAAAGGTAGACTTGATTGAACTAGAATAAGCACTAAAAGCTGTCTAAGTTTGTCTGTGGCTTCGAGGCAACCTGGAATTAATATGAGATGAAGCAAATCAATGTCCATCGCCAATAGTACTCCATGTTGCCCAACCCCAACCTGGAACTAATACAAGACAAATCAAATCCACATCCATCGCCAATAGTACTCCATGTTGCCCATCCCCAACCTGGAACTAATATGAGACGAAGCAAATCAACAACCAGTGCTACAGTGTGCTACTGTAGCATGTTCTTTTTTTGCAGATGCGCCTGGCCACCCCGGTGTGAGAGGATGGGCAAGGCAAGGCAAGGCAGGCAGGGGTTTATGGTACAATGTGATCTTGCAAGGGGATGCAGGTGTGGTTAGTAGTACAGGATGGATATTGGCAGTATTTGCAACATGTATGATATGGTGTGATCTTGCAAGGTGGTGGCACATGAAGGCGTGGACAGAGTATGTGGTGATCCTGCAAGGGGATGCAGGCAGAGTAGTAGAGGACGGGTAGCAGTGGTATTTGAAACACATATGACTTGACGTGATCTTGCAAGGGGATGCAGGTGTGGTTAGCAGTACAGGATGGGTAGTGGCAATATTTGCAACATGTATGATACGGTGTGATCTTGCAAGGGGATGCAGGTGGAGTAGTAGAGGACAGGTAGTGGTGGTATTTGAAACACGTATGACTCGGTGTGATCTTGCAAGGTGGTGGAGGTATGGATGGGTAGTGGCAGTACTTGCAACATGTACGATACAGTGTGATCTTGCAAGGTGGTGGTACGTGAAGGCATGGACAGCATATGTGGTGGTCTTGCAAGGGGATGCAGGCAGAGTAGTAGAGGACAGGTAGCGGCAGTATTTGAAACACATATGACTCGGTGCGCTCTTGCAAGGCAGTGGAGGTATGGACAGAGTATATGGTATGACGTGATCTTGCAAGGGGATGCAGGTGTGGTTAGCAGTATAGGACGGGTAGTGGCAATATTTGCAACACGTACAATATGGTGTGATCTTGCAAGGTGGTGGCACATGAAGGCATGGATGGGGTATGTGGTGATCTTGCAAGGGGATGCAGGCAGAGTAGTAGAGGACGGATAGCAGTGGTATTTGAAACACATATGACTTGGTGTGATCTTGCAAGGTGGTGGAGGTACGGACAGGGGATATGGTTCGACGTGATCTTGCAAGGGGATGCAGGTATAGTTAGTAGTACAGGATGGGTAGTGGCAGTACTTGCAACACGTACAGTATGGTAAGATCTTGCAAGGCAGTGGCATGTGAAGGCATGGATGGGGTATATGGTGATCTTGCAAGGGAATGCAGGTGGAGTAGTAGAGGACGGATAGTGGCGGTATTCACAACACGCACGACTCGGTGCAATCTTGCAAGGTGGTGGAGGTACAAACGGAGCATATGGTATGACGTGATCTTGCAAGGGGATGCAGGTGTGGTAGAGGATGAGGTACTAGTCCTGGTATTTGCAACATGTATGATATGGTATGATCTTGCAAGGGGATGTAGGCAGAGTAACGGTAGAGGACAGGTAGTGGTGGTATTCGCAACACATACGACTCAGTGCAATCTTGCAAGGCGGACAGACGGATGGATGCCAATATTGCAATGGTGCCAGTGGCGCAGGTGCAGTACTACGAAGACAGGATGGTGGTGGTATTTGCAACACGCTCAGCTGCCAGCGAAAACAATGCCATGGCATACTAGTACAGTACGGCATGGTCTTGCAAGGTGGTGCAGGAGCAGGATGCACTGTGTTCAAGTCGCATTGCAAAGGTATGGATTATTATTGACTACCAAATAACCTGCAACATGATGTGCCCTGTAGCTACCATACTGTCATGCAAATTTCTACCAAGACTGCCTGAGGTTTGAGAGTTCAGCGAGTTTGTCAAGAATGTGAAGAAATGCCTCATGTTGGAATTTATTATTCCTTATTTAGTATTACTGCCTTACTTAAGCAGATAGTATTTTTGGTCTCGAGTACCTAGTTACACCTCAGCTGGTTTCCTGACCACTGAGATGAGTACACTAACATTAGAGCTACCTATTATTAGTACTGACTACCTACAGTACTTAGATATTCAATAGGTAAGCTCAGCTGGTTTCCCAACCACTGAGTACTTAGATATTCAATAGGTTATGAGCCCTGTCACTCAGTGACCAAGGAAGCAGACTCACCAGACTCGGAATCCCACAATGGCCACTTGTGAGAATATCAAAGTCATCAAGCTTCGACTGGACAGACAGAATTGGTCAGCATGGCGCATGATGGTCCAGCAGCTCACGGAAAAGCAGAGACTGGCTGAATACCTCGCGGGAACCCCACCAATCCCATTTCACAACTACAAGGACTCACTCATGCAGAGAATGATCTCATGCACACTTCCAAAGTCAATTGCTAGTCATCTTCAACACTACAAGACAGTGCGGGAATGTATTGACTACCTAATGGAGTGATTCAACAGTGCGCACACTTACGAAGAGGTCCAGAACAGGTTGGGAACTGAAACGGATCACTTACCAGGCCAGGGAAAAGTTGAAATGAGGCCTGAAAAGGGCAAGAAGGGTGAAATGTTGCGTGGAAGAGTTGGCGAGCAGAAAGCTGCAGTGCAGTGTCTGGACAAAGAAGTCATGGAGCACAGGCCTGATGGTGTACTTGCAACCCCAGAAAGCAGCCCACAACACGAAATGGCAAGTCAGGAGGTCACCAACAAGGCCATTGACACCCTGAACCCAAATGTGATGAGCACTGGGCCAGCAGAGCCAGTGGGCAGGTCACACAAAGCCCCAGATGGCGAGATGGGCACCACACACACAATACGGACACTGCACATCAGGAGATCGTGCAGAGAGGACTGAGAGGCAGTGGGTGATGATGTCGTGGGTAGGGAGGTCAACAAGGAGTCTCAAATGACCAATGATGAAGAGTGTCGAGCACACGAGTGCATTGACAAAGACACTAGTTGAGCAGAGATGTCCACGGATGAGACCACTGCGATGAGCACAGTGACAGCATCTGCAGATGCAAATGCACCAAGTCAGCCCAGCATGTCGCTCACAGGAGAGCAAGACGGTCAGTTGATGACCAATGATGCTGGAGCAGAGAGAGCTAAGGTCATTGAGAACTGAGGTGAGAAACTGAGGACCAGCATGAGTGCACAAAGCGCATTGTGCAACCACGACTGACTGGAGCAAAGACCATCAGGAGACCCTGGGGATATGATGGATAATGGCTCATGTCATCCAGACAAGCCCACAGAACCCCCTGACAAGCCTAAGGGCACACAAGAGCGATGGGGTGAGGTGAGGGTCAAGGTGGTCGAGCCTCACATTGAGAGAGGGTTGAGAGGGTGTGCAAAGGAGATGGGTGATGACGGCAATGAAACACGTTGACCCAGGAAACCTACTGAGCCCCCAGACAAGGCACAGGCCTCATTCAGACGAGACAGTGAGCTGTGACTCAAAACAAGCACAGTTCAGGTCAACCCAGGTGGCAAAACCATCAACAGACAAAACAGAGATGTCGTGCATGAAAGCGCTGATGCAACAGGCCACAAGGAGGTCAGAGACAGGCGCAGAGAAGTGCAGGTCGATGGGCAGAGTGCTGGGACACATGAAAATGTGTCAATCAAGGAGGAGATGAAGTTGATGAGGGCACAAGGGTGATTGACACCAAAAACTAAAGGAAATGGTCAGTGCACCTCAATGGACGTCACAGATGTACCTAGACAATCCCCAGAACCTCCATCACCACCTTACAACCCATCTGAACCATCTGTGCAAGAGAACCAGCCCCCAAGCATCAAGCTTGAGGGGGAGAGGAGAGCAGTTGCAAGCTGCAACATCATATCTGCCAGAGGCAAAATGGACGCTTCAGGAGTGTCCTAGGGTGACAAGGATGCCAGGAACCGGCCGAAGAAGCTGGAGAATGCATCGACACAAGTCCCAGAATGACTGGAGCAAAGGAAGCATGAAAACATACCTGGGAGGCCTTGAGATGAGGCGAGTGAGCCAGACGGCAAAGCAGCTGCACCAGATGACTTCCACAGTGCCCAGGAACATTCTGAAGGCATTAGGGACCAGCGTTTCAGTGAAATGAATGCACCAGCTCAAGATAGAGGCCCAGGAGGCAATATGGGCAACCAAGATGAAACGCGAGATGTCGAGAGTGAAACGCTGCATGAGAACAATGCAGAATGCATCTGAAGGCATGGGAGAGGCTGTGGAAAGGATGGCACAATGAGCGGCGCACGCTGTGACTCGACATGAGTTGAAACACAGCTGCCAGCTGTGAACAAGGCAAGTCAGTGAAAATGGCACAAACACTCGACAGACGATATACATGAGCCACCCAGACCACCCAGCAACATTCCAAGACATCCTATCGAGGCCGTCAACCCACCATGTCGACATGGAAAGCTCAAACTGCAAACTAGAAGAGTTAGTTGAGCTTAAACAAAGAAAAGCACATACTAAGCTGAACAGTCACGTCAAGGCCAAATCAGGCAAATCAGATGTGCAGGATACATTGTATATGGTATATAGAGGGTGAGGGAGTGTTCCCAAGGTGTGCAACACAAGTTCGACAGCCCCAGGATCAATTGAAGGTGACTGCACAAGCAGAGATAGCACCTGTGCCACACATGAGGCACAACTTACCATATTAGGAAACTGTCGAGCGTGACTACACCATGGACTCACCACTGTGTGCACACTGCTACACGGACACGATACAATTCATTTAACAACATTTCTTGGTATACATTTATGTATTGAGTTCAAGTTTTACCTTTTACATGTCAGAGCAAACACTTAGAGCTCATTTTCTTAGCCTCTCATGTGAGCCCATGTAGTCACATTTTCTGAGAGAGACAAGCACCCTGGGTTGACAACATCGCCTTCGAAACAATGACCCCATGGCAGGCCCAGGTGTGACTTTTTGCATGTTAGTACACAAACAGGCAGGCCTGCTGAACTGTCTGGTGAGAATGTTGAGACGTATGAGTGGGCCCACTAGGATCTCCTAAGGACTTGTAGCAACAAATGAGCGGGCCTGCTGGGATATCCTAGGGACTCAGAGCAACAAACAGGCAGGCCTGCTGCAACATGGGGTGAGAGTGTTCACATGTACAAGCAGGCCCACTGGGACCTCCTAAGGACTCACAGCAATAGATGGGCGGGCCCGCTGAAGCATTGTCCTATGATGTTAGCATGGACGAGTGGGCCTGCTGAAATGTCTGGTAAGATTAATCACACATACAAATGGGCCCACTGAGGTGGCTTGTAAGATTATTCATGCTACACACGAGGGGGCCTGCCAGGGGATCACATCCAACATATGCTACACAATAGCAGACCCGCAAGAGGACCACATGACTTGTGCTATATGTGAGCAGGCCCATGGAGGGATCACATAGGACATATGGTATGCATTAGTGGGCCCGCCAAAGGATTGCATAGAACATACTACACATGGGCAGGCCCGCCCAGAGGATTGTGTTGGAAATATGCTACACATGAGCAGGCCTGCCAGAGTATCACATAGAATTTGTAGTACATATGGGCAGGCCCGCCAGAGAATCACATAGGACATATACTACAAGCGGGCGGGCCCCCCAGGGGATTGTATCAGATATATGCTAGACACAAGCGGGCCTGCCAGGGGATCATAGGATTTATAATACACACAAGCAGGCCTGCAAGTGGATCACATATACTACACAGGAGTGGGCCCACCCAGGGGGTCATATCAGATATATGCTAGACATGAGCAGGCCTGCCTGGGGATCACATAGGATTTATAATACATATGAGTGGGCCCACCAGAGGATCGCATATGACATATACTACACACGGGTGGGCCCACACAGGAGATTGTGTTGGATATATACTACATATGAGCAGGCCTGCCAGGGAATCACCTAAGACATATGCTACACACGAATGGGCCCGTGAGGTGATCACTTAGGGTATATGCTACACACAAGTGGGCCTGCCAAAGGATTGCACAGGACATATACTAGACACGAGCAGGCCTGCCAGAGGATCACATAGGCTAAGACATATGCTACACACGAGCGGGTCCCTCAGAGGATCGCATAGGACATATACTATACATGAGCAGGCCCCCCAGGGGATTGTGGTGGATATATGTATGCCACACACAAGCAGGCCTGCCAAGGAATTACACAGGACATATACTAGACACAAGCAGGCCCACCAGAGGATCAAATAAGACATATGCTACATATGAGTGGGCCCCTCAGAGGATCACATAGGACATATACTATACATGAGCGGGCCCCCTAGGGGATTGTGGTGGATATATGCCACACATGAGCAGGCCTGCCAAGGAATTGCACAGGACATATACCACACATGAGCAGGCCCACCAGAGGATCACCTAGGACATATGCTATACACGAGTGGGCCCGCCAGAGGTTCACATAGGATTCGTACTACATACGAGCAGGCCCACCAAAGGATTGCATAGCAAATATACTAGACATGAATGGGCCCGCCATGGGACCAAAGAGGACATACATATGCTGCAAATGAGCAGGCCTGCTGAAGGATCACACAGGACATACATATAATAGACATGAGTGGGCCATCTAGAGGATCACATAGGACATGCTACACATGAGGGGGGCTGTCAGGGGATCACATAGGATTTGTACTACATATGAGCAGCTCACCAGCAGATGACACAGGATACACATGAGCAGGCCTGCTATGGCAAGCTGCAGTGCATTTATAAATGGGCAGGCCCATTGCAAAAAGGAGAAGATTACGTCAGATATACATATGATTGTACTTGTTACTGTTGCGAGTGGTCTCAAGCTAACACTGGCAGGACTTGTCGAGGCTACACCAAACCAAAGGATAAAGAGTAGAGGAGAGAAAGATAAGAGGCGATACGATGTCTTCCTTAATGCACTCGCAAGGACATAGGTCGCAAGGCACAAATGGATTAGACTGGGGAGTCCAGTCGACTACAGCTAGTTTATATAGGTTACAGGGAGGTGCACGGACCATAGGGTCCATGGGAAAGACTACTGGATATGGATAGATAAAAGAAGATGTCGTGAGAGAAAGAAGTTGATGATGGGAAGAAAGAAACAGAAATTAAAAGGGCATGTGTGCATTGTGTTTGTCTAGACCATAGGTCACATGTAGTTTCCCACAGTCATGTGCACATCACATGACTTCGAAGTCTGAAAGTTGTAAGGTAGGTGCACAAATGTGCTAAGTTAAAAAAGTTTGAAAATATAGTATATCATAACAGTTACAACTGTCGTAACAATGGAACACCAATGCGTAGTTGGAGTTTGTCCTGGTCTGTTCTAGATAGAGACAGACATTGACCTACGTCCTAGTAAGGTTGTCCAAAGATTGCCCTCACAAGAGAGACAATGGTGAAGTGAAAGATGAACTGAGAGAGCTGGCAAGAGAAGTGAGCCAGCGGTGAACTCCAAGATACATGGTAGATTGTGTAGGTTCAAGTTAAAGAAGCAATACAGGCAGAGCACAAATATATATACTGCCTGGAGTCAGTTTAGGGCAGGTGAGTCTGAGTCTGAATGTATCGTA
>JBBPQN010000596.1:0-14000 GCA_038092575.1 Boletus subluridellus
AAAATCGAAAAATGGACAGTGAATTCTCTGAGGTGATTGGAACTCTCAGAGCTTTAATAAGACCAATAACAATCATTGGGCATGTATGTAATGGAAATGAAAAAAACACGGAAATGAAAAGATTGCACAGATCTATTTATTGTCTGGTTCACTCCAAAGAAATCTGCCTACGTTTCCTTCATCTGAGAGTATGGCAGGCTCCCGTCGGCGAGCAGTACAGACTGCAAAGTCTACCCATGTCAAGCTTACTGAAAAGCACACAAGGCAGGGGTCCTGAACTGTGTTCAAAGTACAAAAACCCGATCCAATCAAGAAATCACCGGCGAAACCTGAGGTCACTCCCCTGGAAGCATCAACTTCACACCCCCTCGACTCGGCCTGGACAGCCCAAGATGACATTGCTTTCTACGACGATGGGTTCATCTCAGTCCCTCTGAATCAAAAGAAACAAAAAAAGGTCCTTGGTGTGACCCCCCATTCCATCCACAAGCTTATCACACTGAGTTTACAGGGACAAAGTGAATTCATGCAGGAATGGCTTGCCGTCACCAATGATTACCTTGAAATCCTTGTGCAACATGCAGGTTATTCTGGCAATCGTCTTTGTCAGAAAGGATGTGGTAGGGAAGGGAATTGGCAGTGCCTGGACTGTTTCAGCAAACCATTGTCATGCACTGAATGTTGCTGCTCAGATCATTCTTGGTCTCCATTCCACCGTGTCGAAGTATGGTGTGGGCAATACTTCTCACCTTCTTCCATATTGGCGGTAGGAGTTGTCCTACATCTAGGGCATGGTGGCCAGCCATGTCCTAATGCTATCTTTGTTCATGATGGTGATTGGGAGGACAACAATGATGATTCTGGCAAAGAAAATATTGATGATCCTGGTCTTGCCAATCCCAATGAACCCCCAGCCTTTAACCATATTTTGTCTTCCCTAGGACACAGTAATGAGCAATCCAATGCAAAGAAATGGTATGACACAGATGGACACCCTCTCATCACCATCATTGACCATTCCGGCATTCATTGTCTCCCTATTCAATCTTGTCGCTGTCATGGTCACCCCCCCATCCACCATCAATTGATGCAAATTGGCTTGTATCCAGCCACCCAGATGTGCCCAAGAACAGCATTCACTTTTGCTGTTCTGGATGACTTTCGGTTGATGAACTTGGAGTGCAAAGTAACCACCAACAGCTTCTTTAATTATCTTTGCCGTGTAACTGATCCATTATTCCCTCATACCCAACCAGTGAGTGAAACGGTTGTGCCAAAATGTCCCTGACGAAACACCTTGTCACCCAGGACCGCTATCATGAGCTAATGAGAATATCCAGACAGTGGAGACATCTCCAAAATAAGATCAAATTTGGCCTTGCACACACCCACCGTGAGGCTGGTCCCAGAGATCTAGCATACTTCTGTCCAACTTGCCCCCAACCCGGTGTTAACCTTCCTTTGGATTGGGCGAGGGATGCTGCCCACTGGAAGTACCAGAGGGTCTTCGTTGTCGATGGCAACTTCTCTGCCGAGCATATGAAAGCTAGGGGGAATAGTCATGACGTCCATTTGACGAAAGAATCTGGTTACTGCACAGGGTTGGACAAGCATAAACAGCATTTGTCCACAGCCAAGGACATACAAGTGGTGAGTACATATTCTTTTGGGCGAGTCAGATTTTACTGTCAGTGACTCAGCTCAAGCAATCCGGCAGAAAAGTACATGCAATGAGCATCATGCCGTCAAAGGTACCCATGGTACCCATCGCCATCTTGATGTTACTGGAATCGGTGCTATTGCATGTGCAAGGCATGGTTGCTTTGTACCAACAAGCATCGTGGATTTTCAGAAGGGCGAAAGGCAAATGAATATAGACTTTGCTCTCTGCAAGGCCCTCAATCAAATGAACGGTATCTCCAAGGCAGTAGTTCTTTATGACATAGCCTGCCAGTACAGCATTAACTTTCACCGCCAAGTATCACAAAGTGCGTCTCTGATGTTACCTCCCAATTTACAGATCGTCTGGGGAATTGGGTTGTTCCACATCCATGCTCATCAGGACGTCTGCACACCAAGATACTCGCTGAACTACATTCCTGGCGTTGGCCAGGTGGACGGCGAAATCCTGGAAACTCTGTGGTCTTCGTTAAATGAAGTCAGCGGCAGCATGAGGTCAATGATGGCGGCCCATCGGCAAGAAGTCTTAGATGACCATATGCTGGACAACAACTGGAAAAAAATGTTGAGGATGGGTGGGTTCTCAGCATCAGCATGAAACGAAACTGACTGAAAACAAGTTACCTCCTTGTGTAGGAAGTACAAGAAGTCCTTGAAGGGACTAACATTGGCCAAACAGGCCTATGAATCTCTGACAGCAGCCACCAACACTGACATCATCAAGAAGTGGTCTGCAGAGGAGGGGGGTGCTCAAGCTAGACATGCTGAAGATATCTCGTCAATGAATCTGTTCAATGTACATCTTAAGCAAGGCAATCACTTCATAATTTCCATGCACATACTGAATACTCACTCCGTCTTCACACAACACAGGTCCTAGCAAAGCAGACATGCAGTTACATCTAACACAAGATACTGTGACGCCAAATGGCCAGAGAGATGCCACCACTTGGCTAAGCCTTGGTTTGAAGTTGGAAGAGACACAGTTTGTCCACTCTGATTTGAATTCACTGCCAATGATAATTCCATAACGGGCTCAAAGTTCAGGCATTCACCAAGAAAATTTCTAGTTTGCTGACTGTCCAAGAAAAGCTTGAGCTCGCAAATCGGTAGCAATGTTTAGACATGCAGATACAGAAATTTGACAATGCTTTGATCTTTGTTGCCAAAGAAGATAGTGGTGATGATTGGCCTGATGATGCTAATGCTGAGCATCGAAAGCTATCCTTGCCATCCAAATATGGATTGGAGAAATGCCAACATATTGGCATCGCATTGTTGGCTGAGAAAGAACTTGTTCTCCATCAAGGACAAGTGAACGATGCTCTGCATCAGCTACGCATTGATTTGGGGCATCGCTCCTATTTATATCACACTCAGGTTAGACATGCCGGTCACAGTCAACAGAAGAAAACAAGGGCTTGGGACAATGTACATTCCATAGATAATGCTGTCAAGCTTCACGCCACCATTTACAGACAGTGCTGGTTGGCGATGATCTTGCTCAGCGTGGGACCTGACCTTCTCCAAACTTACAAAGAGTTGAAAGCTGAGGATCTAACTTCTCAGACCATGCTAATGGATCCTTCTCTCCCAGGTCAGCGAAACCAAAGTCTTCCTTGGTTTTGGATTATTGACGTTCCCAAGGATGCTGAAAGCAATGATTGGATGTCGGAATGTAAGTTATCATCATTAGTCAAGCTCCATCAACTTCTGACAGTTTCACCGAAGTTTTCAGGGTTCAATGGTTGTGTGCAAAAGCAATAAAAGATTGCTTCAAAGAGGAAGTCGACCTTCTTGAAGCGGAAATGGGGTGGACAGTCAATTATTTCCACACTCAAAGCTTAAATTGGAATGCACAGTATAATGCAGCAGACAATGACAGTGTTACGGTTTTGTGACCAATGTCACCCGTGATCCCCTCACGACCACGTGCCCCGGTGGCACCATGCCTTTCCCTTTCAAATCTCATGGCTACGCCATTGTATTACCAGATCGTATTCAATGATCAAGACTCATGGCTACCATTTCCCCTCTATAACAGACAATCCCCGGCCTTACACCTAGGATGGGCTCTTGCTTCTAGACTGGACACTCACCCTTTGGACGATGAGTTCCCTTTCATTACAAGGACTCCAAGGAATCTCACCTATCGACTGGACATTCCCCCGGACATAGCGTTTCCGTGCTACACAAGGCCTGGATCTTCCCAGGAGTTTCCCTGGATCATCCCCTGATCCGACTCCTCATGGCTGGGCTGTGGCTCACTGCCCCTCTGATCCAAGATCTCCCGAGCATTGCCTCAATGATCCTAGATCACCCTACCATTGATCCTATTATACCCATTCCAGTTCCTTCCGATTGCATGTGACTCATGACGCGACACGTCATGAACACGGTTATGCCTGCCCTAGATCTCTCTTACCATATCAGGTTAGACCGGCCCTAAACCACTGTACTTGTATATAAGTTTGAGCTGAGCTTGAACACATCTCTAACCTGAATATACTCATTCATACCCTGGGTTCTCTACTCAACAAGAGATCTTCGGTAGGCTCTTCGGTTCCTTCGACCTGGTGGTCATTGTATACTCGCTTCCACGCTCTCTATCTCGTTGTCACTGTCGCCAACGTTGACCTTGACTCGTTCGTTGTCTCCAAGACCCCTTGAAGAGTAGCGTCCCTGGTTGGAGTTCCAGTGTTGTGGATAAAACCGTAACAGACAGGGGCCGGAAGTGCATTGCGGTGAAGGAGTGTGCGGTTTGGGAAAAGTTGAAGGAAGATGCTGAACAAATCGCCCAGAGATTTATGATCGCCTGTTCCACCACTAAAACCTGTACTTAGTGTACTTCGCACTTCGTCAACTTCACTTGCTGCTGCCCTCGTCATTGTACTTCACCGTCATCATGGACAATCTTGTTGTGCCCGGACCTACCGATATCCAAAATGACTTTGCTTGGAGCTTGTTCATGATTGAGGTGCAACTCTCGGTCGTGGCATATGAGCTTGATGAAATATTCAAGAAATTTCCACCCTATGGTACCCCGCTCTGGGACATATTTTGGAATAGGGTGAAGGAAATGATGGTAAGTAATGAAACCTATAACTATCACTCATTTGACTTGACTTTCAACAGACAGCTGTCACAATGCTCATTGGTGCCGCCACCTTACAGGGCATGCACCCGACTATCCCAGAACCACTTAGATTCCTGTTGGCAGAGGGCACTCACATTCGCCGAGCAGGGGCTACACCAGCAATCCCAAGATCTGATTATGCCAAAGGGGTGGTGACAGCGCTGAGTGCAGCAGAAATTGATCGATGGTGGGTACACCCTGAGGATCTTGTCAATGATCCTCATGCGGCGACATGGACATACGGCGGCTCAGATCCAGCCGTCCTCACTCTGGTGAGTGTATATTCTGTTGAACATGCCTCAAGTCTGAGACTGTCTGACCCCTTGTATGTAGATCCAACACCATATCGACAGAGATGTTATCGTTATCTTGCTGATAACAAAATCGCTCTCACCAACACAACAGGATCTGCAAGAGGCATTGCGAGCAGTTCAGTGAGCGAAAGCGTTGGTTGCAGAGTTGAGCAATAATGGCAACTCCAACTGCGATTCAGTCAAAGCCATGCTCCTTTACACCAGCAGTCTTCTTGTTGAAAGACATTTGGCGAATCCATATGCAATCCGGGAAATCAGAAGTAACCTACAGTCCACTGCCAAATTTGATGCAAGGACAGCAGTGCATTCTGAAGTTCAGGAGTTTCTGGAATCAAACCTACAACTGCCAGAAGATTAGAACTCTAGCAACTATTTTGTAAATATGTAAATCCTCATTTCTGGCTCATACTCTGAGAATCCAATTTCATTCAGTGAATAGTGTACGGTGGAACATCTGTACATTAATTCCCACCACATTTTTTGTATGCCGCACCTGCCGCTCGCAGATTTTTAATCTGTGTCACAGTTTTCATAGAATGCGTCATGCGTGGTACAAAGAGGGGGAGTCGGAGCCATAGTATTAGACATATGTATGTACATAGTCATATAAGTTGAACTCATCTACGAGCCCACTACAAATACCAGCGATGAATATATCGGCGCACCAAAAGGCAACCCCATGATCGAGGATCTGGAACATCAGCTTTTGGCAGCCAGTACCCATACAACTGAACTGTAACTCCAGAAAACGCTTGACAGTGTCACCAAACAGTTGCAGATTTCTTCCATCAAGCAAAAAGTGGGCCATTCCATTCCACCAGACGTAAGGTGATCATCCACCGTTGTTACATATATCATCAACATCTCCACCTACTGTACATGCCCCAGACTCCCCCCAGACGACTAGTACGCCAATCCGTTCAACCAAGCTTCCTCCCAGGCACACCTACTCATGGTCAATGATGACAAATGCAAGAACTGTAAATCATTCCATTCTGACGATTTCAACAACCGGAGTCTACTGACATCCAATCGGGAAGAAACCAACTCCAACTACAGTTATGAGTCATACCCACCAAGCTCTAGATGTATTAACTAAAGTGGCTCTGGCAGGTGAAATTATGGAGTGAGGTGACTTGGACTGAAGTCGTCAAGGAGACATTGGCATGTCAACATGTTGGACGAAGTTGCCGGTATTTGTAGTGGGTTCATAGACGAATTCAACTTACATGACTCTGTACATACATATGTCTAATACTATGATTGTGATGAAATGACAGGTAAGAAGGGGATCAAGGGTTGGTCCAGACAAGGTTGTTGTTGATATTGCACAGCCATGGAAGAGTAACCCTCTCTGAAGGAGGGGTAGAAGATTGAGCAGGACTGGGGGGAAATGACTTCATGTTGGCCTGGAGACACTTCGCAAACATCCTGTACAACGTCATTGGTGAGCAGGAGTGATCTCACCGATGCATCAAAACTACAATGCATGTCTTCAAATTTTTCTGTCTACCCTGGACTGTACTCTCTTGTGCCACTACTGCCACTTGAGTTTGAGTGAGAAGAGTATCCGTGAACTCCCAGAATTCATTGGATGTCCATATCTTCTCTCTGCCATTTGTGTTGGTCTGGGTGGAGGCTTCGTCAGCCATTGCAGTCCCACCAACTGCTGCTGCCTCTTCCTTTCCAGGTCTATTCATACCATTGCTATTGGTATTCGTACTATTGTGTGAAGGTTGGTTGCAAGTCACTGCAGTTAACCTGCCTTCATCCATCAAGCAATTGAATGTGACCATTGAAGAATGCTATTATTGTTCAGGTGGGAGAGGAATGGCAGAGAAAGGTAGGTATAAGCAATCATTGAGCTGATTTACATGTATATGCACCAGAAATGCATACCATGCCCAGTGACTGAGTGTGATATAAAAGTCACCGCCTGGTGCTAATGTGCTCACAAGGAGTGAGATGTGACTCTGTAACTTCATGCTGTCTGCAAGCTTTGCATGATATCTACTATTAAGCAATTCATGACCAGAATACTGACAACGTACCTTTTGCTTGATATTGGAACACTGCGACACCAATAACTCCTTCACCATTGTTGCAATGGTGTCTAACATCTTGGGGTCTTGAATGGCTTTCTTTGGTATCTTGAACGTCACTGGATTCTTCTTTGCATATTCCTAGTATTGTTAGTGTATGGTTTTGCTATCAGAGAGGACATTCAATTTTGCATGCACAGTGGGACTTACCAAGATATTGGAGGCTATTCCAATGACATACCCAGTTAGGTTTGGTGATAGCAAGCAGCACTGAAGTTGTTCCTTCAAGATGTCCTTGAATTCTTCGGATGTGATGTACTTCTGTGCTTCATCCTTCTGACTCTCTTGTTTGAGAGACATGATGGATGCTTGAAGTTCAATGATCATATCAGTTTGCTGCATCTGTTCCATGTCAGCATGCAGCCTGGCAACATGTTGAGAAAGACAACAAACCTGTGAAAATTTGGCGAGCATATAGAAGCAAGGCCCAGCTCCGTGCATGTCTTCTCTGCGAACTCTCTATGTCATTTCAGCTCACGTTCTGGAACCTGGTCCTAATCTGATAGCATACATGCACAATGTTGAGCTGACATAAATGGAAATTCTTCACCATCGCTGCTTGATGCTCACTCTGGGAACTCATGTTGTACAACCCTTTTGTTGGAGCTCACCCAACTCCATCCAGGACTGGTATCAAGGTTGCTACCAGAGTAACTGGACTGTCTGGACAGCCCCATGTCTAGTTGGAAGTGAGAAAGAACACTGCCCTCCGTTGTAATCCACAGCAGGACCAAGTTGGGTGGGCAAGGGAGGTGACAGGGGAAGCTTGGGGGAAGCTGCAGCACTGAGGTATGTCCAAGGTGTACATGTTTGTATTTATGCAAGATTTATGCAATACAAGTTTGATGCATGAACAAAGTCTAAAAGGCAAAACTGCATTGACTGAACATTCTGAGAAAGTATAACCTGTATGAACATGTCTACAATGTAGATCTACAGAGCAGCTACATCTGAAATGAACTCAGATGGGTGAGGATAGTGGCATTTGGCCTTTGCATGATGTATTTTGGTGACACTTAAGGAAAGTGATGGGACCAGTGAAACAGTTGCTTATACGTTGTAGTAAACGTAAAGCGTATAATAAATGGTTAACTGTGAGAAATGTACCAGTGGGATGTGTCAGTGAGTTAACATTCTGACCAGCCAGACACAAGTAACACCTACTAGTGGTCAGTCCTGACATGCAATGGTTTTCAGTGAACTATAGTTATGCCATGATTTGATTGCCTATCATTGATACAGATTCACTATGTACAACATGATTGATTACTTTGGGCATAAATAATTGTCTAGGTTTAATTGTTCTGTTTCTTTCTCCACAAGTGGGGCCTTCAGCTGTTGAAGCTTTGCTGAAAGTACCTCCCTTTGTTGTTGAACAACAGACAAAGTGTTTTTCACTTCACTATACAGTAGCATTGAAAGAAACCTCCCAAAGAGGCAGCTTCTTCTTCCTGATTGAGATTGCTATGAGATCCTTGGTTGATGGGGGTCTGTCATATCCCGGAAATTCAGTAAGTCCAACCCTGATCCTCCGGACCAACTCTGCTTCTTGTACATACAAACTCCGGTGCGTTCTTGCTATAGATGCGACCCCTGACCTTCAGACCCTGTCGATAACTTACGATACTTTACGTTCCATTTCTTGATCTCCGTATATACTAGTTCCGCTGTATGTTCTCCTCCGTACCTGTGTTCTGCTTAGGAGCACAGCTCCAGTTCTATCTTACCTCCAACCCCTTACTTACAAACCAGCTCCACTCTGTTAGTAATCCCCTAGGACTCTGTAGTATATAAACCTCTGCAACTCCTGTATTTCCCTTCAGTTCGAATATCAACTTAGTCTAACTCCTTTCCTCTGCTCGAGTCTCGAAGACTCTCTCTGAAACCTCCGCTCGACTTGACGTCTAGTACGTCTTAAGTCTATCTCTGACCCATCAGTAAATTCCGGGACAACAGGACTCCTAGCAAGGGTGCACCACATACAATGAAGCCAAGTCCCATCCGCTAGACAACTCTGGAGTTCTGGAGTTCGTCCTCCCCTCAGAGTTTTCCAGTACTTAACAGTATATTTGAACTTCCACTTGTTACGAGTCTAACCTATGGCTACATGCACCACCAGATCTCAAACCCATGCCCTAGGCGCAAATCCTCTGCCATCTCCCAGATACAATCCTCTCAGCGTCTTTGGAAGCAGCTGACGTGGCCCAGAACTCGTCAGCCAATTCCGGGGCTTTTCCGCCTGACACACCCCAGGCTCCGCCTCTCAAGTGCGCCCCACTCCGGAGTCCCTACTCCAGGAGTGCGCATTGTCGAGCTTGAACTCGACAAAGATAGGAGCAAGACATCCGCCCAAACCAGTCACCGCTCTGATCACAGAGCGCAAGACCCCCACTTCCCCGACGACGGTGATGCTCCGGGTGACCCAGATCCTGGAGATGACCTGTTCAATGATGACCCCTACTTCCCTGGTGATGACGATGATCTGAACGACTCCGACAATGACCACGTCCCTCAAGACACCCTTGCTCTTCTTGCAAGTGCCATCCAAGGCCTTGCCCGCTCCACATGTTGTCCCGCCTCCGACTCTACCCCCCACACTCAAGTCTGAGAACCGGACCAGTTTGATGGGACTGAACTCCGAAAACTCTGGGTTTTCTTAGTGCAATGCAAATTAAACTTCCAAGACCGCCCCAAGGCTTTCAGTACCAACCGCGCCAAAGTCACATTTGCGCAGTCATACCTAAAGGGTATGGCTCTGGAATGGTTCGAACCGGACCTTCTCCAGATGGAAGATCCCGCACTCTGCCCTCTCTGGATGGACAACTTCAAGGAGTTTGTCCTCGAACTCCAGACCAATTTTGGTCCGCATGAACCTGTTGGAGATGCAGAGCACCAGCTCGACCACTTGTCCATGAAGGACACTCAGCACATCAATAAGTATGTGGTTGAATTCAATAGGATTGCTTCGCAGGTCCGCGGTTATGGAGAAGGTGCCCTCCGGCACCACTTCTACAACTGTCTACTGGACTGCATCAAAGATGAAATCTCCCGCGTTGGAAAACCCCTGATCCTCTCTGAACTCCGAGTTCTTGCTCAGGCGATCGACACACGCTACTGGGAGCGCAAGTCCGAGATCAGCCAGCAGACAAAGAACACCACTCACTCCTCCGCATCTAAGTCCGACAAACCCTCCACTCCTGTGCCTTCTGCCCCTCGCCCCTTCAATGGTGGCTCCAAGGACTCCAAGGAGTCAAAAGGCAAAGGAGCATCCACCTCTGCAGCTCTGAAACCGGACTTGTTGTCTAAATTAGGGAAAGACGGCAAGCTAACCAACAAGGAGCGCAAACGCCGGTTTGACAACAAACTGTGCATGTTCTGTGGACTCGCTGGCCACATGGCTAAGGACTGCCCCAAGTCTACGTCCCGGGCAGCCAAGGGCCGCGCAGTGACCACAACTCCGGAAGCTAAACCGGAGGCCTCCACCTCGGAGACAAAAAAATAGCCTGTGACCTCCGTGACTCCGCACGGACTGGAGGTTGCGTTGAATCCACCCATGCACTCAAGGAGATCCGTCTCAATGCGTCCACTCTTTCAGATCCTAAGTCACTTATGCCCTCTGTCACTTTAGTATCATATCCAATCTCTCTGTTTTCCGCACTTGTAGACTCCGGATCCTCTGACTGTTTTATCGATACTTTCTTTGTTAATAAACACAGACTTTCTACCTACCCCGTGCCCCCGCTTCAACTCCGCCTCTTCGATGGGACATCCAACAGCACCATTACCTGAGCCATCAATCTCTCCGTCCGTTTCGCAACCGGTGATATCACTCCGACGACGTTCTACATCACTCCACTGGACTCCTCCTGTTCCCTTGTTCTAGGACACAACTGGCTCACCCGACACAATCCATTGATTGACTGGGTTACGAGCAGTATCTCTTTCCGTACACCTGAACAGAGCATGCCAGCACCCCTGAGCTCTCCTCTGCAGCCTCCAGAATCACTTCCTCTGGCTGACCCCATCCCATCTGATCCACCGCATTTCTCCGACCGCAAGGCTCTGCCTATCGCACTCGTCAGTGCACCTGCCTTCGCACTGGCTTGTCGCCTTGAAGGCTCCATACAGTTTAGCCTGCAACTCTGCCCCCAGGAGAGTGATCTCCACTCCACCTCCCTCACTCCTCCAGAACAGGTCGACCTCTCCACTGTCCCTCCAGAATATCACGACTTCCCTGACGTGTTCAGCAAGAGCAAGGCCTCTACGCTTGCTCCGCATCGCAAACACGATCTGAAGATCGACCTTGAGGAAGGAGCATCCCCCCCACTGGGCACCACCTACTCCCTTTCTCCTTCCGAACTCAGCTCACTCCGCTCGTTCCTCGATGAGCACCTAGCAATGGGGTTCATCTGTCCCTCCTCCTCCACTCACGCTGCTCAGGTCCTCTTTGTCCGCAAGAAGGATGGTTCCCTCCGTCTTTGCATCAACTTCCGAGGACTCAACAAGATCACAAAGAAAGACCGCTACCCACTTCCCCACATCTCCGACCTCCTAGATGCTCCGAGCCACACCAAGATCTATACCAAAATCGACCTCCGGCATGCATACCATCTAGTCCGCATCGCTGAGGGAGACGAATGGAAGATGTCCTTCCGGACACGCTACGGCTCCTATGAGTGGCTAGTCATGCCATTCGGTTTTACCAATGCCCCCACAGCATTCCAGCGGTTTGTAAATACCATCTTCGCTGATCTCCTTGATGTTTGCGCCATAGTCTATCTGGACGACATCCTTATCTACTCCAAGGACAAGGCCTCCCACAAGGAGCATGTCCGAGAAGTCCTCCGATGACTCCGCAAACACGGGCTTTACGCTAAGCCAGAAAAATGCGAATGGTCCACTGACACCACCGAGTACCTAGGCTATAACATCTCTCCCTCCGGTCTGTCTATGTCTCCAGACAAGGTTCAGACTGTGAAGGAATGGCCAGAACCTCGGAAGGTCAAGGATATCCAATCCTTCCTCAGATTCGCAAATTTCTACCATCGCTTTATAGTGAACTACTCCGACATTGTCATTCCTTTAACCTGCCTAACCCACAAAGGTATTCCCTGGAACTTCTCTGACAACTGTCACTTCACCTTCCACAACCTGAAGGAAGCCTTCACCACCGCTCCGATCCTTACCCACTGGGTTCTGAACGCTCCGCTGATCATAGAAACCGACACCTCCGACTATGCTATCGCTGGCATTCTTTCCATCCACTGCCCGGATGAAGAAATTCAGCCTGTCGCTTTCTACTCACGGATGCTTTCCGCTCCGGAACTCAACTATGACACCCATGATAAGGAACTCCTCACCATCCATGAGTCTTTCCAGACTTGGCGGCACTATCTTGAAGGCTCCGGCACTCCAATCGACGTCGTCACAGACCACAAGAACCTGGAGTATTTCATGACCACTAAACTCCTGACTCGCCGGCAAGCCCGGTGGTCAGAGTTCCTCTCCCAATTTAACATGATCATTTGCTTCCGTCCCGGATGCCTTGGCATGAAACCTGACTCCCTTACTAGATGCTGGGACATCTATCCCAAAGAGGGGGATAAGGACTACGCTCGCATCAATCCCCACAATTTCTGCCCCATTTTTACTCAGGAGCAACTCGCTTTGTCCCTCCGAGCCACTTACCTTGCAGCTCCGGTACTCTGAGCTAGCACCCTCTTCGATGTGGAACAACTCCACAGTGATATCCTCTCCGCGCTTCCCTCAGATCCTCTAGCCAAACTCCACATGTCCGATCCCACCGACTCTCACTGGTCAGTCGATGAAGATGGTTTCCTCCGTCTTGACAAGCATATCTACATCCCCGACGCTAATGACCTCCGACTCCGAGTACTCCGGTACAAACATGACCATCCACTCTCTGGACATTTCGGCCAGAATCGGACTTTGGAACTGATTCATCGCAAATACACCTGGCCAGGAATCAGGACATTCGTCAAGGAATACATTTCCTCCTGCACATCCTGTGCCTGCGCGAAGGTTCCAAGGCACTGGCCCTATGGATTATTGAAGCAACTCCCCATCCCGGAGAAGCCATGGAACTCCATCTCCATGGACTTCATCAAACAGCTCCCTACGTCCTCTGGATACACCGCCATCCTCATCGTCATGGACCGCTTATCCAAGCAATGTATATTCATCCTGATGCATGATACCATCACATCTCCAGAGCTCACAAAGCTCTTTCTACTCCACATCTTTTCTAAGCACAGAGTTCCTTCCCACATCACCTCCGATCGAGGTACAGAGTTTGTGTCTCACTTCTTCCACTCACTCGGGAAAGCCCTCGATATCCGTCTCCACTTCACCTCTGGTTACCACCCCAAAGGAGATGGTCAGACAGAACATATGAACCAGACTCTCGAGCAGTACCTCCAAGTCTATTGTAACTACCAGCAAGACAACTGGTCCGAACTCCTGCTGCTAGTGGAGTTCACGTACAACAACACTCCGAGTGCTACTACTGGAGTTTCACCATTCTTCACCAATAAGGGCTACCATCCCAACGTCACCGTCCATCCCGAGTGCGACCTCACCTCTGCAAAAGCACGAGAATACTCCGTCGACCTCGACTCCCTCCACCAATTCCTCCGTGAGGAAATGGCCGAAGCCCAGAAGCGATACCAAGGACCCACGGATGCTAGGCGAACTCCAGCACCAGACTTCAAAGTCGGTGACCAAGTTTTCGTCAAGGCAAAATACTTC